>JAAQRG010222639.1:0-10128 GCA_011634625.1 Babylonia areolata | reverse complement strand
TGAAGTTTGGGTTCTGTCCTGATCTGGAATCATGCCCGGGAAATTTAATCGGCCACGATTTGAGCAACACTGTTTCCGTGTTAATGCTACATCTAAAGTAAAATGCCTCGATATATTCTTCAATTCTTAACACCCTCCCACAATCCTACACCTCCACCCTTTCACTTCACTCCCAGAGACTATTTTGGGATCCTTTCGTTGCAGAACAAGGTGGCGGGGTCTGGTGTTTAAAGCGCCCGACTTGGAAGCATAGGTTTTGGTTTTATGTCACTCCAAAGACCAAGCATTTTACTTCTCCACAACACCGAGTGGTTGTCGGAGGGCTCCCACAGAGCAAATAACTGTCACAAGATCAACTTTGATGGCGCTCCACTGGTGACGCATTCTGATAATTGGTCTAATATAGTTTCATCACACACACACACACAGTTACAAACTCAACATTTCAGAGCAAACAATAAAAATTTATTTTAAGATTTTGATGTTAAAAGATGCAAACACAAGCAGCATGTACATCACGAAATATTTGCAACCTTCCACAAGGGCAATGTGAACTGGAGCGCAGTGCACAAGAATACGTCACATAGCGTCATCTCGCGACCCGCTTTACGTCATTTAAGTTGCCATGTCATCGGAAGACGTCATATCAAGCCAATGCCCATGTTAAAAATTACGTAGTGAATCAATTCCTGCAAGAGTTTTCTTTTTTGTTATCTATGGAATTTAGACTGTTCAAGCTACTCATTGGGTTTCTTTGTTTTTTGTTCACACGCACTGCAACACTCAGTGAATTTTAAAAAGCTTTATGAACCACGAATTGTTAGTCTTGTCATCAGTTCCACTTAATTTCAAGGACCAAGCATGGTCAAATACCGTCATTCGAGATAAAATTGATCGAAAATATGCTGGTTGACTTGAAGTACGAATCATGTCCCCTTCATAGCTCCTTGACAGCTGTTATAAAGCGAACCCCAGCTGACTTGCAGAAGTTTGCAAATATTTCTTACAATGACCCAAAGCAATTATAAGCATGCCATTCACGCATATAAATAGAAAATAGTGTTTTTTTTAATAAAAAGAATGAATAAAACACATGTTGCCTTATATGCGAGATTGCACAAACACAAAAACATAACCAACGCAAGCACACAACTGACGCTCACAGGAATGCAAACGAACCCCACAACCACACAGCTTGAATCGCTCAACCCAGGTTAGATGCTTCTATCTTTGGTTAATCGCACAATCAAAGGCTATGATTGAATCGTTCAGAATAAAACCAGCACGAAAGAAAATATCTTGCCGTTTATTCTACGTTATGTACATTTAAAAATCTTTTTACATTTAAAACCTGATGTGACCATAAAAAAACATGACTTCATAAACACCCACACAAAACTGACTGACTGAGCCACACACACAGAAAAACCAAATTATCTAAAATAAAGTTTCTCCATATAAGCTGAAATAATTTAAAACCAAACCCATGCATGCATACAGTGGTACACACAGCAAAAAACGCGCACGCGCGCACATTCCTACATACGATTTTAACATGGTACTACCGACAGATGCCAAATCCGGATTAACGGAACACGACTACCTAGACAAGGAACATTTCGCACGACAGTCTTTCAAGCTAAAACTTTGAAATACATTCACCCACTTTGTCGCCCTCCGCCGTCAGCACTAATCAGACCCAGTGATTTCGGGGCGGCCGCAGTTACCCAGGCCTAACTGAATGTAACCTCTTCTCAGGCGCATGGACTGTCGGGAGCTCGCGCTGGACTGGGACGTCTTGGTCCCGGACGAATCTCCGCTGCTTCCATTCTCGGCAGGCGACGCGGCGGCGGCCAGCACTTCGGAAGACTGCTCGGCGACGCTGTCGTTCACGTTGCTGCCTTCCGAGAGGAAGGTCACAGAACTCAAACTGGTTTCCGTTTCCGATTCATGGACAGGTCTGCTCACTCGCCGGAACCTAGGGTTGTTCTGTCTGCCGTTCTGCAGACTGGAGTCAGACTGATCTGAGCTGGAGTTGGAAGCGTGCTGTATTCTGATGGGTCTTCGGAAGCGGAAGTCGATGCCGTGTGGCGGCCCGCTGGGTCGACCTCTCGCCTGACCGCGTTCCCTGTCACGGAATCCTCCAGTCTGGGGATGTCTGGGCGGTTTGTACGCATTGTATGGTCTGGGGTCTTGGGCAAAGGTCTGCCCTTTGGAGTAAACCCGCTCCTCCGCTTGAAAGCGACCGTTACGATGGTGTGGGGGGAAGGCGCCGGTATGAGCGCTATAGGGGTACCCACCCTGTGGCTGGTAGTCGAATCGGTAATGGTGGTCAGTCCTGTGTCGTGAAGATGGTGGTGGACATTCTCCACTGCCGTACACTCCCATGTGGTCCCGTCTTCCGAAGGGAGCACCTCTCTTTTGAAAGCCTGGGGGACCTGCATACACCTGGCCATACCTGCCACCTGTGTAGTCGTTCTCTGTGGAGCCGTTGTAGTGATTGTTCTGTCTGCTGGAGGCAGGAGGGTACTTCCTGTAGTCTTGCTGTGCAGGGTTCGAGACAGGGTCAGATGCCTGTGTGCGGAACTGAGGGCTTTGTCTCTGCACATTCTTACGAAGGGTTTCCCCGATGTATCGTTTGGGTCTGTCGTCAAATCGTCCAGACCCGATCTTTCTACGACACGGAATGGTTTCATGCTTGTGGCTGGGACCATTCGGTTCACCATGGCTGGGATGAACTGGCTTCACGTGTGGCGCTGGAGTGCGCGTGTAGGCACCGTGACGTGGATTGTAGCTGTTTGCCATCGGTTCTACACGTCTGGCACCAGTTTTCACATTTCTGATTGGAGGATCAGCAAAGGTCACATGGCGTGACGTATCAGGTCGTGGTTTGGGGGGCAAGTCGGCCCGTGACCCGTTTGTCAGGGAGACGAGGATGGGCGGTTTGGGGGCAAAAGTGGTCAGAGCACCCGAGTGCTGCTTCAAGGTGCTGTACAAGTTGCTGGCAGTAATTCTGTTGGCAGTGGGAGCAGATGGAAAGGTTGAGGGTTTGGGCATGTCCGCTTGATACACCGTTCTGTTCACTCCCTGCTGGTTGACCGTTGTGCAGCTGAAAAACTTGGCGGCCAAGGGGTTAGTGTTCTGCTGGAAGGGGTTGGATCGAGGGCTGACAATGCTTGCAGTACCTTTCGTGACCGGCACAGACCCAACTTGTGCACCAAGCTCCTGGGGCAGGGAGGGGGGCTGTGCTGGTGTTGCCGTTTCTTTGGGCACAAACTCCGTGGCATTTGCATTAAGCGAGGACTTCTGAGCAATCACCAACACTTGTTTGCCAACATCCATGATCGCTGGATCCTCCTGCTTGACCGCTGTCGCTCCTGATTTGGGCACAGCGTGAGGCTGGTTATCGTTCGCCTGTGGCCGAGGTGCTTCCGATTTAGGTGTAGTGTTTGTATAATTTTTCTTATTGCCCCGCTCAGGTTTGCGAGGTTTTCCTTTGTGCACCGCCTGACGATGGTTTGGTTTCACGGGGCAAACCGGCAAAGTGGAGCAGTTGGCCTGCAGGTGAGAGGTTTCAAACACGGTGTGGGGGTGACGGGGGGACACGGGCGCCACGAACGACGGGTCGTTACTGCTGCTGTGGCGCTGGGAGATGGAGGTGCTGTGGCCCGGCAGTGACGAGTTGTGCAGCTGGTGATGGGACGGGATCTCCATGAAGGACGTGCTGATGTTGGGGATGGCGCTGATCTGCTCCACACCCACCGACGGCTGTCGCGGCCAGCGCACAGCCATGAAGGAGGAACTGCGGTTGGTGATAGCGCTTATCTGGTCAGGGTTCAGCTGGCACTGCGAGTCCGAGTTATTCATGTCGGTCAACGGAATGGCCGTGCTCTGAAGACTGGGCCGCCGTCTGTCGGGATAGACAAAGGCAGGAGCCGGGGTGTAATACACGGACAGATCTTCGTCCGACGTGAACACTGAATTGCCGCTGACGCCGCTGTGTGGCGTGTTGGGAGTGACGGTAACACTGTGGCAAACCTTGAAACCTTTTTCCTCCTCCGCCATTTTCCCTTTACCGGCTTTGTCAGGATCGTTCACATTATTCTGATCAAGTCGCTTGCCCATTTGTTGCATTCTCAACCGAGTTCTAGGAGTGAAGACAGGCGCCACAGGGTTGAGATCCCCTGCTTTACTGGGAGTTGTTTCCACCCCGTTGCCATTCAGACCCGCGACATGTCGCTTCTTGTTTTCGCTGATGTTAATGGTGGCCACTACAACTTTTTGGTTGGGGGACCCAGCCATCTCCGTACTGGTGACGGACACTCCCTTCACTTGGCGTGAAATACCGATAACATCCTGTTCGTTCTCTGCAGCAACCACTACCGCTCCTGCTGCGGGCACCAGCTGACCGTTTCTGGTCAGCTGGAGACTGGACAGAACTTCGGTGACTTTGGTGGTGTGGACGGCGGCCCTGTTGGTGTCCTGCCCCAGCACACTGGAGCTGGTGTCCGGGTCGGACTGGGCCAGGATCTCCTCTCCAATGCTCCTCACCACCAGCGACTCGTACTCCACCGAGGTCATCTCAATCCTGCTGGAAGACACCTCCACCGAGTCGTACTCCACTTTACTGTCCGCAGCGCCTTGCTCTTCCGTGTTCTGGTGGCCAGCTTCCGTCGCTTTGGGACCTCCCTCTCCTGTACCGCTCGCCGGCACAGTCACACTCTCCCCCTCTTCTCGGATCCGGCTGAAGCGGGACATGTAGTTGTTGGTCAGGTTCCACTGCAGCAGCTGCCGCCTGTGGACTGCCCCGTTCTGTGGGGCAGGGCCCTTGGCCTCACTGCAGGGAGAGGTCAGAGAGTCTTCGGACGTGGACGTGGTGTAGTCGAAAGGGATGATGAAGTTGACGTGTGGCAGCGAGATGGCTTGGGAAGTTTCTGGTTTGGGCTGGCGACAGAACGTTTTTTGGGGGTTTTTTTTTAATAGTGGTTTTTTTTTAAATTTCTATTTTAACTCTATCTGCTTGTATAGAATCGGCAAGACTTTTTTGTGTGTTATTTAAGTTCGATATGCAAATGTGCAAAATAATGTTTGAATTACTACTTTGATTTCTACAGACGTTTCTGTACTTTTATTTCACAAGATGTAATTGTGTACTCCCATGTCACAAAGGCTGTTCAGTTAATGACATTAATAAGTATCAGTGTTCAGTTGTATGGAATCGGGGAATCAGTGAGTGATTGATGAGTGAGTGAGTGTGAGTGAGATTGTGTGTGTGAGAGAGGGAGAGAGAGTGTGAGTGAGAGAGGAGAGGGAGAGGATGTGCGTGTGTGTGCGCGCGTGAGCGTATATGTACTTACATCCACACAATTTTACAAACTGTTCTAAAATCGCATAATGTGATTGGACGTAAACTGCACGCATGCACATACAAGTATAAAGCAAGGCTGATAGCAAGTGACCATATTTACACGTCAATGGTTTTTAGGTGGTCACCCACTGTCGCAGGACAAAGGTGAAAACTACAGACAGGTCCAGCAAGCACTGCCTTTCCATGTTCAGCACTGACCCCATTGAGCACTTTTGTTACAAATATTAACATTCCACTACCCCTGATTAGAAATGATTCTACATATAAAATCATTTGTAAACTTCTGCGATCATGACACCCCCAATAAAAAGTTTCTCCACTGCAATTTTGCAAACAAATTTAAGTATTTGTTGTAATGGCATTTGTAATAATTCAGTGATTATAACCTGTGATCATTTTCAAACGACAATACTTCAGTTTGAACTGAATGCCATATTCTGAAGTACAAGGTTGGTTGTTGGATTTTGTTTTTGTTTCGTTTCTTTGTCCTTTCAGAGTTCATACAATTTATACTTCTATAAACTCAACGCCAGTTTGGCTCGTATTTTGTACATCCCCAACCCTCACCCCAAATCCCCGCCAGAAACAGTGGGGTAAAAAAAAAAAAAAAACCAAAAAACAAACAAACAAAAAAAACACACACACATAACACACACACAAAGACAAATTGTCACACACGTAAACGGTTACATGTCTGAGCAAGCGAGTCATTAAGAGTGAGTGAGAATGAGTGAGTGAGAGAAAGTGTATGTGGGTGTGCGTGTGTTTTGCGCGTGTACGTGTTCGTGTGACTGAAACCTGACAGACACAGGAACCGGATGAGGAACGCCCAAACACAGCTGTCAGTTGACTACTCAGGCAGGCAGCCTGTTGTGCAAATGTTTGTAAAGCGCTTAGAGCTAGGCCTCTGACCGAGTGTAAGCGCTATAAATATCCATATCAAATCAATTTTGAAGTCCCCTTGCCCAACGAAACAAAAAGTTGAAAACTGTACTGCCACCACATCAAACACCCGACAACGCGCAACCTACCTGAACAACTTCCGCCATGCCCTCCCCACCACCTCCCTCCTCCACATCCTCCCCGTGCTGATGATGCAGGTGGTAGCCATCGCCAAGGTCAATCTCGTGCAACGGAGAGTCCGGAGAGATGCAGACCGGAGAATCATCCTGGTCGTCGGAGGTGAGGACCGACTCGCCGCCGGAACCGGAAGCGGCGCCCTCCGAGTCTTTGCTGCACGGCTGCCGGTAACAGGACAGCGGCGCCAGTGGGACGAGCTGGCTCTCGTCTTGCTGGGACTGGCTGAGGTACCTGGGGAGTGGTGTGTTGACAGGACGAGATGTGAAACTGCGTATCTTATGCCCGTGTGCGTTCCTCTGTGTGTGTGTGTGGGTGCGTGTGCGTGCGAACGTGTGCGTGCGAGTGTGTGTTGCGAGATCTGTGATGTGTGAGAGGGAGTGTGTGTGCGTGCGCGTGTTTATATCTATATTATTTTTTAGATTACTAATGTATTTTCTATTCTATCAATTTATCATATTTCAATTTTCATTCTTTTTTTTTTTTAAATTCAAGATTGCATTCTGGATTTATTAAGAATAAATGTCAATGTATCTAGTTCAACCATTACAATTTCATTGTAATGATATTTTAATGTAAAATCACAACTATCAATAAAAAAAAAAAAAAAATTGTGTTCAGTATCGTGACTAATAGTACTACTAGTAGTAGCACTATACTATACATACAAAACACGCACAACACACACAGACCTAGCATTTCATTCTTATCAAGATCCGCACAAGCGATGGGTTGGGCGAGGTAAACGAGTTATTTTATAATTTCTTATTAAAAAAAAACAAACAAACAAAAAACACAACCTATCTGCTGGTGTATGGAGTTATACATTCATCTTATCCATCTTCATTGCTCACAGCCCAGCCGACCACATACGCAGGATGATAAAATTGGCAAAACGACAAAACTCACGAGGCTCCGCCGAGGGCGGTCTGCTGGCCAATGAAGTCCTCCAACAGCACGAGGATGTCCCCGTGACGGCTTCTGCGCTCCGTGTCCTGGTCGAAGGTGGACGCCGCGCTGTGTGGGATGCAGTACATCTTTTTCCCTCCCGTCTCCTGAAAGACGGATGGGATTAGGGGGGGCGGCATGTGAGAAGGGGTTTGGGAGTGATGGAACAACAGTCAACAGGATAGCGCATGCTGACGAGGTATTTACGCTAATCAATA
Organism: Babylonia areolata; assembly: GCA_011634625.1. Lineage (NCBI taxonomy): Eukaryota > Metazoa > Mollusca > Gastropoda > Neogastropoda > Buccinidae > Babylonia > Babylonia areolata. Next base: position 2,517 of record JAAQRG010222639.1, on the reverse strand, counting down.
TCAGTAGCTCAAGAAGGCCTCACTGCGTTCGGACAAATCCAAATACGCGACACCACATCTGCCAAGCAGATGCCTGACCAGCAGCGTAACCCAACGCGCTTAGTCAGGCCTTGAGAAAAAAAAATAATAAAAGACAATGATAAATAAGCTATTAAATGTAAAACATGCAGACACACATACACACAAAAGTGGAGTGATGGCCTGGAGGTAACGCGTCCGCCTAGGAAGCGAGAGAATCTGAGCGCGCTGTTCGAATCACGGCTCAGCCGCCGATATTTTATCCTCCTCCATAGACCTTGAGTGGTAGTCTGGACGCTAGTCATTCGGATGAGACGATAAACCGAGGTCCCGTGTGCAGCACGCACTTGGCGCGCGTAAAAGAACCCACGGTAACAAAAGGGTTGTTCCTGGTAAAATTATGGGGGAAAAAAAAATCCACTTCGATAGGAAAAGCAAATAAAACTGTACACAGGGAAAAAATGGAAAAAAAAAAAAAATGGGTGGCGCTGTAGTGTAGCAACGCGTTCTCTCTAGGGAGAGCAGCCCGAATTTCACACAGAGAAATCTGTTGTGACAAAAAGAGTACAAATACACACACACGTAACATATGCAATGAACATGCAGTTTCACAGATATGAAAGTACAAACAAATACACAAACTTACACGAGCCCCGACGCACACACCATCTCCCAAATTACCCTGCACACACACAGCTCTCCTGACGTGTACACAGGCTGCCACTGATTGGCCGCAAGAGGGGTGGGAAAAGATCTCTAGATGCCAGGAACGTGGTGTCTGGCGTGTTGTTCAGTCTATTGTTTTTGGAAAAGCCCACAGAGACTGTTCCGTTTTGAAGAAATTTGCGCAATGTTGGTTTGGATATAATGCCAATATTCGTTTGATTTGCAAAGCATAGTGCTCTACCTTTCATGCTAGACTTACGGCCGCTCCCTCTCTCTACCTTTACTTCTTTGAGACGATCGATGATGTGATGACCTTGTATACCTACCTGTTCTTTGGGGTATTCTTTTACTTTTCTGAGGATTTCCGATTTTCCTAGATGTAGGCCGCTCGTTGCGTTATCGGCAAGTCTGTCAGCTCGCTCATTTATCTTAACACCTGCATGTCCCGGTCAGTATGACCATGTAAGTTTTTAAATTTGAAAGTTGCGCACTGCCTCATGCCACTCTGGGCTTCCATTTCCACTTTCAATTTTCTGTGTGAGGTTCATCGAGTCTGTTGCATGTTGGTTTCCAGGCATATGGATAGATGATAGCCGCTGAAGAGCATGTGTCACAGCTTCAATTTCCATCGTCATGCTAGAGGTTGTGACTTTGTAGGCAGTATTCTCTTCCCTAATTGTTTTTCCATTTTGTTACGCTAACTGGCAATCTGCTTACAAAGATGGAGTGCAAAGGTTCAAAGACAAGGAAATGGGGCAAGAAGACTAATGATGTGCGACCATCTAAGCAGAAAAAAACGGAGACGAGTACTAACAATACAGAACCCGAGGGAGAAAATACAAGAACATAAACATACAATAAGGTAGGACGATAATTAGAATGCACTTTTTTCTATTTTTTTAAGAAGACGGATATATAATTATAAGTCAGAGAAAAGCATTGAAGTATCAAAATGAATAGTCTGATAAGACGGGGTGACAGAACAATTTAATGTTAAAGATAGACACGAGAAGGGCTTTTCAATATTAACCTTAATGTTAAGTTAATGTAGAAACCTAGGGAGAATTCATGGAGACAAAGTGCTTATGATGTACACAGGAAAAAAGACGTGGATGGCATTATTTGCAATTTACAAGCTGAAAAGAGAACAAGGAAGACGAGTACTTACAACGTACAACTTGAGTGAAGACGGGCACTGAGGCATGAATTTCTTTTTCAAGATCTGAATGACAGCTCCTGAAATAGACAAAAAACCACCAACTAGTCTCAAAAGCACTGTTGTGCGTGTTGCCACTTTTGTACCATGACTTCTCTCCACATACTGTTTCTCTCAAACCTCTACCGCCCTTCGAAAAGAACACTGGTGGGTGGTGTTAACCACTGCCACACTTGTACACTTTGGAATACAGCAAGTAGACTTATTTGAATAGAGTGTATATCATGATGTGCGTGTCTGAAAAAAATGTTTAAACAACCCATTATTTATCTAAAGAGATAAAGAGAGGGAAGTGGGAGGGGAAAAAGATGAACGGCTTTTGTGACCCGGGTACACAATCACTGTTCAGGACAAACTACACAAACAGAAAGTGATAATATTTCTAACACTATTTTGTACTATCAGTTATTTTCATGCAGACAATTTGGATCGTACGATCTTCGTGTACACCCCTCTTTTTGACTCACTTATGTAAACAAAGTGAGTCTATGTTTTAACCCAGTGTTCAATTGTTTGTGTGTGTGCGTCCGTGGTAAACTTTAACATTGCCATTTTCTCCGCAAATACTTTGTCAGTTGACACCAAATTAGGCATAAAAATAGGAAAAATTCAGTTCT
>JAAQRG010222638.1:0-10137 GCA_011634625.1 Babylonia areolata | reverse complement strand
TTTTTTTTTTTTTTTTTTTTTTTTTTTTTTTTTTTTTTTTTTTTTCCTCTCTTTGTGACATGTGATAGTTTTTTGTTGTTGTTTTTTTTGTTTTGTTTTGTTAAAACAAGCCTGTTGATGTGGATGGGACTGCTGAGCTGTTTGGGATGATGTTAGTTGGTTTTCTTCATTTTACTTTCAAAAATCTGACGTGAATGACATTCTTCATCCTTTTCGTATGTGTGTGTGTGTGTTAATAGTTGTTCTCATCATTGGATACCAGGATTGACGAATAAAATCATAAGGCAGAATTATAAAGACAATTGGGGAGTGGGGGACAGATAATATAAAGGAGGGTGTCTTGTATAACAGTTGGAAAGAGTCATAACTGAAGATGAGGGAACGTCTTATCTTACAGTGTCAGAGCTTTTGATATGTCCCACTACCTAGATACTATAGATGCAAGTTCATTGTATGGCTTATGAAAGGAAAATGACATTGATTATGGAGAGGAATGTACGGATGAATCAAAGCATTGGGAATGTAACTGTCTCTGCAGATGTTTTGTTACAGACATACTGACTGCAGATGGCAAGGAGAAAAAGGAAGAAAAAAAAGAAGAGTATTTCTATTATGGGTCTTACTACAGGTAGGTCCGGCCAGATTTTCGAATTCATGGCAGAAGCCTCATATTTGCAAGAATAAAAGAGTGCAATAAACTAATCAGCCACACCAAATTTCAAAGCAATATCTCAAATGGTTTTTGAGATACAGAGTTTTGAAATTTCAAAAAATTTCGCGATTTTAGCCAATCTCACAAAACGGTATTTTAGAACCTGTGTAGAATTGCCACTTATGTATTCTCATAGTCAAAACTCTTCATATATGATCTATTTAGTATGCAGAAGACCTCAGATGTTTTTAGTTGGCTGTTAATGTTATTCACTGAATGCTAGTGTCATAAATTCTGAGGAAAATGTTTATTTTATGCATGTCTGATCCTGCTGTTTTGATGGCAGCATTACTAAAATGACTGGAAAAAAAACTATTGCATCTACATAAACATTTACGATATTGTCAGGTTCAAGAAGACTGTAGACTTACAAGACAACAAATGTTAATAATAAATCTTGATAAATAACAGCTTTTGATAAGATTATATGGAAAAAAAAAAAAAGCTTTATTCAAGACGATCGGGGATAATGTGTTCCATTAATGCTAAAAATGATTCACCTTTTAGATATTTTTCAGGATTTGTGTGTGTGTGTGTTTCAAAATCATTATGTATGTATCACTTTATGAAATTGTTTTCTTGTTTATACATCATCAACAGGCATTGAAACCTCAGATCTAAAGATAGATCCAGTTGATCAGTGGTATTAAAAGTATGAGGTGTCCACTTTTTCGTTAAACGGATGCTGCTCCTTGAAAGCTTTCGGGTCATTTTATAAAACATTTTAAAGATGAAAGAATGATTTTTCAGTGGTGGGTTTGACCAGAAGATTTATTTTGTCTGGAAGTGCAGTATAGCATCAAGAAAAAAAGGTAAATTTTGAGACACATATTTTATTTATCGAGTGAAATATATCAACTGGAAACTTAGCCCACATAAAGTAGAGAACGTGATCTTTTATTTGATAGGTCTCTTAAGTCGATTGGTTGTAAGGAGTAATGTCCGTAACCTATTTTTGTTACCAACCCTCTCAGGCCAGAAGCAGACATCGGCAAACTTGTTTACCGCGCTGTGTTTTGAAGAGAGAAGGATACTCCACTTCGGGCGATCAGTTTCACTCACACTGTCTTACACACACAAAAAGAAACACTTACAGGAACAAACAAAGGTAGTTTTATTTTCTGATATATCTTTCAGCTCGATGTATGCAGTATTGCGCTTGCTAGGGCGAAGTGAAACGTCATAAAAATACAATCCATCAGCCATAGTGACACAGCATTACAAAGCGGCCGGACCTACCTACTTACTATTTCTTCTGCTTTTGTGGGGCTGTGACTCCCACGTTCACTCGTATGTATACATGCGCGAGTGGGATTTTACCTGTATGACCGTTTTCACATGATATGACCATTTTTACCACACCATGTGACCAAGTAGGCACCCATACAACGTTTTTAGGGTTGTGCATGCTGGGTGGCTTCTTGTTTCCACAACCAACTCTGATATGGATTACAGGATCTTAAGCGTATGTATCTTCTGCATGCACACGAATCGGGTTCAGGCACTAGCAGGTCTGCACATACGTTGACCTGGGAGATGGGAAAAATCTCCACCCATAACCCATGAGTTGCACCGAAACCGGGGGTCAAACTCAAGAAATTTGGGTGAGAATCTAGCGTTCTAACCATTCAACCACTGCACCCATCATGGGTGTTACTCATTTACTGGCCGAAATACCATATCTCCAAGCCAGGGCAGCAGTGGTCAAGAACAGTAGGTGCTTGAAGCTCAAAATGTTTTAAATGTTTCTGTTTGGGCATTTCTTTTTTTTTTTTCTTTTTTTTTTTTATACAATATAGTTTTGTCTCAAATGATGATTCAGATACAAAAATGGACGTGAAATTTTTGCCAGTTGAGTATTGTCTATATATGTACATGCATGAATGTGAGTTTGATGAAGGTATGTGAGGGTTTTTGGAAACCTTGTGCTTGAATTAACGCATTAGAAATGAATTGGATTAAAATCTTGCTTGTGTGTATGTGCTCTCCTCTCTCTCTCTCTCTCTCTCTCTCTCTCTCTCTCTCTCTCTCTCTCTCTCACCTTTCAAGGGCTGAGTGGATATTAGATGCATATCTCGTTTCCCTGGTAAAATAAGGTTTCATTTAATCTCTCTCTCTCTCTCGCTTTTCCTCTCTGCCAAGAGAGCTTTAAGACAATGGGTGTTGGGATGGTCCCCAAAGGTCAATTAGCCCCCAAGGCTGCAGCACTAAGAGCCATTGCAATCTTGCCTCTTAGAGTCAGAGTCCTTCACAAAAGCATAAGCTGTAAACGAATTCCCATTGCTTTGGGACAGCTTTTCTAGTCCCACTGAGAGTAACATTTAGCATAATTGTGTATATTTCTTTAGGATTAGCATCATAGTATTTGATTCATTTAAAATCATAGAACCAACTTCTGTTCAAGCTTTGGTACCACCATGATGTTTAAGCCTCGCCAGCTCTCATGGAATATGATGGTCTTTTTTTTTCTTTTTCTTTTATAAACAAAAAGTGCCTTCTTTTCATGTTCAGGGTGGATGTGATCCCAAAACGCAAATCAGGGTTGTGAAGTTCAGAGGTTAGTTAAATTAATTAATCAATTATGCAACACAGACGCCTACACTTGTGCGTATATTGTAGTTTTTTACCATTCCTGAAAACGTTGCATGAAAGTTGGATGCAATTTTGATTTTTCTTGTTTTCTTGGGTTTAAATAAGCAATGACAGGTGATGAATATTGACAATGGCCTGTGATTTGGTGAATATTGATGATATCTAGCTTTTCTGCCTCAAGTCCCAAAAGTCCCCATAGACAGATGGTCATGCAGAAAGTGTCACCAGCAACCACCAACCATGCACACCATATGACAAATCTGGATCAGTTCTGTTTCTTTTAATGATGAATGTGCAGCCCAATAACATGGCAGGTATGTTTAAGCATTTAAGTGAACTGAGGGGATTTGGAGAAGGAATGATGAATTGCTAGAGCAACCATGCTCTTCAGAATGGCAGTTACACATGACGTCTAAAAAGACAAACCGGAGCTAAAATGACAATTTGATAAAATTTCTAGAGACAGAACACTGATATCGGGTACCTCATAACATAACTGAACTTAAACATACACACACATGGTTCTGAACTAACAAACCACTTGCATGGTGCCTGACAAAACTGAAGGAAAGCTATCAGACCACACATATGGTGTCTTAAGGTAATCAGGAAGAAAACTTAGTGCACATGGATGAACATAACCTGAAAGAGCAAACATGGAAATGATGTCCAGAAACATTCTCGACAGGGAACACACCACACTGAAGTGTCTGTGCTTGCTGCAACAAAAGCGGAGCTTTCAAAGGAATATCTGCAGTTACATAATCATTCATAGATTGCTTACAAGACTGTGAGCTCTGTAACTGGTCTGACATAGGATACCAGTTCTTTGTCCTTGATAATGCGCACCACTGCTGAACGAACTTACGAGTCACTTTCACTGGGAAAGATGCGAACAACCTGTGCGACTGGTCAGTCATTTCTGTGAGCTGTGTGCGCCTTAGGAGAACAAGATCCCCTTCTTTTAAGTTTGGTTCTGCACTCTCCCATTTGCCCTTCTGCTGAAGTGACTGAAGTACTCCGGCTTCCAGTGTTTCCAGAAGAGATTGGAAAGAACTTGCTCGTTTCCATTGATGCTTGTACATGTCCCTGATGTCCACGTATTCACATGGCGCCTGATTTTGGCCACTCTTTGTGGTCAGTAGCATGGAAGAGGTGAGGACAAAGGGAGAATCAGGGTCGTGTGAGACAGGGGTGATGGGTCTACAATTCACAATGGCACCGACTTGTGCTGTTAGGGTACACAGGACCTCATGAGTGAGGGGTTTGCACTGTTAGTCTAGAAGCATAGAGTCCAGAATCCTGTGCACTACACCAATAATTCTCTCCCATGAGCCATCCATGTGAGCAACATCAGGAGGGTTGAATTTCCACCCGATCCATGACTGCACTAGGTGCTTCTGTACAGGTCCATCTTTGAAGAGTGCATCCACTTCAAGTTCCCCAGCAGCCCCTATGAAGTTGGTGCCACGATCTGATCACAGCTCAACCACCTGTCCACGCAGAGCGATGAACCTACACAGAGCATTGATGAATGAAGAACTGGTCATTTCCTCCAGGACCTTGATGTGGATGGCATGAGTAGCCGTGCATATGAAGATGACTGCCCATCTCTTGGAGTTGGCGGTTCCACCTCTGGTTTTCCTGGTAAGGACCAACCATGGCCCAAACACATCTACGTCAACGTGAGAGGATATGCCTGAAAGGGTGACCCTGTCAGCAGGCAGTTTTGCCATCTGTTGAGTTCCAAAATCCATGGACATATTAAATTTCTCTGAAAAAGAGAAAAAAAATTTACAGAGACTTGTACCATTTGCGAAACAAACAGAATAACTGGAAAAAAACACTTGCCAGTCATTTTATGTAGGTCAAATCAGAGTCAAAGGTTAAAAGATGCTATTGTAACTTGATAAAAACAACAAAAGCTGAAAAAACACTGGAGGAATTGGTAACCATTTAATTGATAATAGGTTAGACTATAGTCAAAGATTTCAAGTTCAAGTTCGGGTGTAGAACATTGCTACTGATGTTCTTACTGCCCATCGTGATGGGTCATAGTTCTGGTGATGTCAGCAAGGTGTCTTTCTTTTTCTTTCTTCTTTGGCTTGAATTGAGGTTCACTCTTCATGAGATTTTGCATTTGTAACCATTAATTGGGTTCTGCTTTTGTTTTAAGAAATTCTTTTTTTCCTACTCTTCCCTCCATCCTTATCTCCCTCCCTCCCTCTCTCTTTGTCTCTCTCTCTCTTCCCCATAAGCTCTTCTGTTGAGGTGGATTCTAATATTCTGTTTAGAAATGATCGTTTATTAAACATGAGGCAAAAAATTATATGCACTCATTTTGTTTAAATGATCTCACAAAAATTATATGAAAGTGAAAAAAAAAAAAAAAAAGTTCTGTGTTAACTCATTCATTTACAATCAAATTAGTTCTGTGTTAACTCATTCATTTACAATGTCAAACAACAGAATGAGTGATATTTATTGTAGTCTTTTCATAGCCCTATTGATATGTTTAGTCATTACTTGTAAATAACTCATAGTGGGATATTTGAATGAACACTTCACATTTTGGTTATCGTAAAAAGACACTCACATATACATATACTGAGTGTTCACCAGTGATCAGGGTTCAAGGTCATGTTTCAGTATGGTGTTGTGTCCTTGGAGAAGGCAGGTTACTCTGATGTTCACCCAAGTGTGAATCAGTACCTGACTTCAGTCAGGGGAGGCTAAAACAGTGGAGGATTGGGCCCCATCTTCATATGCCAAGCCCTTGACACAGTGAACATGAATTCACTGCCCCTACAGCTGTGAATGACTATGAGACCGTTAACCTTTAGTAGCTTTTTAAAAAAATATATATATATTTTATATTTTTTAGGATTTTAAATGAATGTTCTTTCATTTGCAGTATTCAATTTATGAATCTATGGATTAAAAAAAGAAGGTTTTTTTTCTTAATTGCTAAGATAAAAAGTTTTGGGATTTTTGTGTGGATTTTTTTTCTTGTCAATTCCAGAAGACCTGTAAAAAAAAAAATTAAAAAGAAAAAGAAAAAAAGAGTTTTTTCTTTTTTATATAAAAAAAAGCATGTACATTTGGCAGCTCTGTGTTTATGTTGCATGCAGATACAAGAAATTCATTGTGTCACTGTTGCCGTCAGCTCACATGTGATACATGTTTCTAGGTGTCAGAAGCAAGAACAGCCAGGAACCAGTCCAGCCTGGCAGGCTTCATGTCTGGAAATCTAGAAATAATGTGGGTGCATGCTTGATTTTATATTTAGGGGTTGGAGGGGATATTTTGGTATATTGACTCATGTTTATCAGTCTTTCTCTCTTCCCCAGCTTTTAGTGTGTTCGTGTTTCTCACTCTGGGTCTTTGGTCTGTCTCTCTCTTCCTCTCTCTCTCTCTCTGTCTGTCTCTCATTCTTGCATAAAAGCATATACCTTGCTTATCTACTGCTCCTTCAATAAAGAAGTTGTCTTGTCTTGTCTCTTTCTTTCACACACTCTCTCACTGTTCTCTCTCTCCCTGCCCCTCTCCCTCCGTCTCTGTCTCTCTTTCCCTCCCCCTTTCTCTCTTCATCGCTCCACCTATTTTCATTCTCTCTCTGTCTCTCTCCCTTTCCTTCTCACTTTCCCCCTCTCTCTCTCTCTCTTCCTCTAACTCTCTCTGCTCCTTATGTTCTTGTTTCATTTTTTTGACTGGTAAAATGGAATTGGTGTATTTTGTGGTTATGTACAACAGTTGTTCATTGTGCAGAAATGGTTGAATCATCTCAAGTGAGTAACATTCATATAAAGTATGTTTATGCTTACATGCTTATCCATGCGGGTGTACATACGTGCGTGTGTATGTGTTTGTATGAATGTGTGTGTGTATTAAGATGCATGCATTAACGCAGATTAAAAAAAAAAAGTGTTTCACGAGGAAAAGTTGAAATATTTGTATTCTGAACTGTTCTAGGTTAGATTGTACACTACTGTCTCCTTTGTTCCCACACACATGCACAAACATATTCATCTCATTCACTCTATCTTTGTCTGACTCTGTCTCTTTTTCTCTGTCTGTCTTTGTCTCTGTCTCTCTCTCTCTCTCTCTCTCTCTCTCTCTCTCTCATTTGCTCTTTGAACAAGCACATATGCAAATGACAACACCTATATGTGCATGTTAATAAAAGCACATGTCACCCTTATTGATTTCTGAGCGTGTTTTTTTTTTGTTTGTTTGTTTGTTTGTTTTTTCTTCATAAGCTTATGAAATTGTACTGGCAATATTTTGAATAGGTACCAACCATTTTCACTTTCTGAGTGATCTGTCAAACATGTAATTATGTCTGTTTTGGGGCAACAAATTACAACTGCAACACAAAAGAGATGGTGATTTCCAAGCAGTTTTTATAAGGTTATGAAATTGTACTGGCAATGTTTTAGTAGGTGTCACCCATTTTTGTTAAATAAATGATCTATCAAATACACAATAATAATATGTGTTTGGGGCAAGAAATTACAAGTAGATACCACCCATTTTCATTATATGAATTGTCTGTCAAATACGTTCTTATTATATTTGTTTTTGGACAACATATTACAGCAGCAACACCATCACAACACCGGCAAAAGCAACTAAAGTCTCACTTTGACGTACACAATTCAGCCTTCCTAACGGCTTCCATCTCCCACTCCTCCCTTCCCCATGGGGATGCCGGGAGTTCTTTTACTGTCAACAGTATCCCCATCTTCTGGAAATTCTGTGCTAGAAATTACCTCTTTTCTATCGCTCTTTTTGTTTTTGAGTTTTCCCTGTCCTTTCTGTCATCCCTTCCATCCTTATTTTTTGCCTTGCTGGTCTGTTCAACAACCTTTTTTTTCTAGAAAGCTTTGAATACTTTCCATCTTCTTCTGGACCTGATAATTGGGCATTCTTTCTGTGCTGTGACTTGCATTCATTTTTTGCACACTGGATGTGTGAGGCTGGCACTTTTGGGTGTTGTATGCTTGTTTTTATATATATTGAATATAATTGTGTTTATTATGTGTAAATGTATAAGCATGCACTCGAGGCCTGACAAGCACTATGGGTTATGCTGCTGTCAGGCATCTGCTTAGCAGATGTGTGTAGTGTGTATGGATTTGCCCGAACGCAGTGATGCCTCCTTGAGAAAGTGAAACTGAAACTTATTATGTGTAATCAATCGTGTTTAAGTTCAGGTTGGTATCTTGTAATCCTTTTATGAAAAACTCTCAGAACGGTCAATGTCAGAAGCATGTCCAAGGTTTATGTGCAAGAAAGTGAATGTGATTGTACTTGTGTCTACTTTTCGTTTCTTCTTGGTTTTTGTGGGGAGTGTTGGGGGAGTCATTCTCCCAGGTCCCACAGGATCAGGACTGACAGTCTTTCAGTCCTGAAATGGCTCTGTGTGCAGGGTGGTGCTGTAAGGAACATAGATCCAAAGATTCTTCCACCATTTCCCACCCCTCCCTCTGCCTTTCTCTCCCACACCTTCTCATTTCATACACCCACCCTCCCTGCACTAAAGAAAAACCTTGTAGGCTTTTTTTTTAATTCTTTTTTCTTTAAGTGTAAAAACTACTTAAAAAAAAAAAAAAGAATGCCCATTTGTCAAATGACCATAAAATGTTATCAGACAAGAAACTGCTAAACACAAGGTTTGTTCATTAATAATTTGCTCATTTTATTGTGCTTTTATGCATGAAGGGCCTTTTCTTTTCTTTTCTTTTTTTTTCTTTTTTTTTCTTTTTTTTTCTTCTCCTTTTGCTACTGTATTGTGATGAATGTATAGTATACTTGATTTTTTTTTTAATGCATTATATAATTATTTTAGTGTTGTTGTTGAGCAACTTGGTTTGAAATAAGGCTAATCATTAGACTGAGAAATATAGAGTTGAGTATTTGATATTTATTACCAGGCTGAGTGTTACTTAGCAAGACGGACATGAAATGAAACATGAAAAGATGAGAAAAATTCAGACAACTCTCCAAAGGAAGGAAAGAAGGGTGAAATGGTGACATACAAGATATAGAATAGAATTTGAGGGTAGAAGGAATTATTGAGTTAGTGAAATGCCAGCATGCATATTAAGGAGGTGAGAGAAAGAAATGATGTTTCAAACGGTTATATGTAATCATAATAACGAACACTTATGCTGCACTATTTTCTCAACTAGAGCCCAAAGCGCTTTGCATGTACAAAATTTATTGATTGTTGATGACAACAACAACAACAAAAATAAAAATCAGTTCACACACTCAGTGAAGACAGACATTATGACATCACCCATCTTACTGAATTGATCACACACATGCATGCATGTAGTCACACACACACACACACACACACACACACACACACACACACACACACAAAACAACAACAACAACAACAACAACAACAACAACAACAGCAGCAGCAGCAGCAGCAGCATTCATTACATGGATAAATCACAGCACTGAACTGTGGTGGAAAAGACATCAGTGTTGCTGAAACAGATGGATCCTCAGGGAAGAATAGAAAGAGACTGTGGAAGTGGAGTGTCTGATGTTCAGTGGAAGCCTGTACCGCATGGCTGGACCCTGAAAGGAAAGACAGCTGACAGAAGGATTTAGTTCTGACAGATGTGACACTCAGTCGGATTAGCAGTAGAAGAATATATCCAAAAAATGAAGGAATACAAATAAGTTGAATAGTAAAACAATTAGTTATTATTGTATTTGTAAAGGATCTGCCCAGAACCAACCAGAAGATAATGTTTGTGTCTCCTGCTCAAGTTCTAGAGTTTGTGGGGTGCTTCCAGGAATTCTGGAAG
>JAAQRG010222635.1:5000-7500 GCA_011634625.1 Babylonia areolata | reverse complement strand
TTTGTTTGTTTTGTTTTGGTTTTCTTTGTCACGCGGGAAACCGGGATTCAGTTCTCCGCCAGGGAGACCTTCTTGAACGGGCTACACCACGTTGACAACACCGGTTCTCGTCCGATCATCGAAGTTAACTCTCTCCGTACGAACGTCCAAATCGGCGACCATGCAGCGTTTAACTGCTTCTGACATCATTGAAACTTTTCTAACGGAATGTTCGTCCGCATTTCTGACGACGAAAGCTACAGACTAGGCCATTCAGAGACACCCACAAGATATCAGGTGGGTTAGGGACGCTGCTCTAAAAATACATGGATAGCGCATGCCTTCTTTGAGCCCCTTTGCTAACTGAAGCCAGCGAAAGTGTTGAATCAGCCGTTTTGCTTCTCGTGTCAGTACAGCGCGAAGCGGTGACTTCATTTGTGTCGCCGAACGCTCAGCTGGCTTCACGGCAAGCTTTCACTTACTCGTGGTGTTTGTTAAGCTGACATTCCTGTGCCTGTCTCCACTTCAAGTTTGCGCCACATATCACTGCACTGTTTTCCTGTAATAACTGGTAGATAAACCATTGGCAGATTTCAATCAAGACACAACAGTTGGCATGTCGTAGGGGCAAGCATAACACGATTTCATCGAAGATACATGGTTACAGTAGAAACTACCACCAATTAGCAGACGAATTGTCAACGGACTGACGGCTGGATACGAGAAATAAATATGGCGTCCAGTTGGCTTCAGCTTTCCTGGCCGATGTGCTATCCATGTATTTCTAGAGCAGTGGGTTAGGGGGTCTGAACAGGGGGAAGGAAAAGCAGAAACCTGGCCGTCCAAAGATTGTTTTAACTCACTCAGTACGGCCAGTCCTCTCTTCACCTCTACACAGACCCCTCGGATGTCCAGTGGGTGTCTCAATGACCCAACCTTTAGCTTCCGTCGTAAGAATTGTGGTATTCTTTGTCAACATTCACCTCTTCAGTATAAGAGCCTTCCGCTTGCAATATTTTGATGATGGTAATTGGGGTGAAACGCTGTTAACGTCGTCTCTTTCGCCGTTCGTTTAGAGTTAAGCAACGTCGGGTACGGTTAGTACTTGGAAGGGTGACTGCCTGGGATTTCTTTTAATATCATGCGCGTTGGGTTATGCTGCTGGCCAGGCATCTACTTAGCAGATGTGGTGTATAGCGTATATGGATTTGTTCGAACGCAGTGATGCCTCCTCGAGTAACTGAAGTGAAGTGAACTTTTCTTTGACAGTGTACTACACTACTTGCATTGGGTGGAGTGTTCCCACCCTCTCACTCATCCATCTGGCTCTCCCCTCTCCCTCTCCCCAACCCTACCCCTACCCCACCACCCATCCTCTTAAAAACGTCACTTACTGAGGATGGGATAAGAAGAAAAACGACAACATGCAAACGGATAACCACACAATAAAAAGGGGTGAGGGACGAGGGTTTCTCATTCTTCTTCTTCTTCTTGGATTTTTTTGTCATCATCATCGTCATCGTCATCATCATCTTCTTCTTTTTCTTCGTCATCATCATCGTCATCAGCACCATCATCATCATCGTCATCATCATCTTCTTCGTCTTCTTCTCCTGCTGCTGCTAAATTAAACTAATAAGCAACTTTCTTTGTTCACATTCACTCCTTCTTGCGTGTGTGTGTGTGTGTGTGTGTGTGTGTGTGTGTGTGTGTGTGTGTGTGTGTGTGCGTGCGTGCGTGTGTGTGTGTGTAATGATCAGAATCCGTGGCTCCGTTTCCGCATGGTGATGTGTTCTTGCCGGTTATGTTCTTGTTTCCATAACCCACCGAACACTGACATCAGCGGATTACGGGATCTTTAACATGCGTATTCGATCTTCTGCATCAGTGTATACACACGAAGGGGGTTCAGACACTATCAAGTGTGAACATGTGTTGATCCTGGAGATCGGGGAACAAAACAAAACAAAACAAAAACATAAAAAAACAAAAACAAACAAACAAACAAACAAAAACACAACAAAAAAACACCCTCCACCCTTTACTCTACCAGGCGCCGTGACCGTCATTCGAACCCGGGACCCTCAGAATAGAAAGTCCAACGCTTTTAACCACTAGGCTATTGCGCCCTTGTTCGCAGAAACATGGAAAGTCAGCATGATGGAACTTTCAAACGTATCAACGATCTGAAACCTTCATCTAAAAAGGAGAACCCTTGTTGTTTGCAGAAGCATGTGAAATAGTGAAGATAAAATCCCCGGGGGGAGGATTAAGAGGGGCAGGCACCCTGAAAGTTTTACCTTCTGATAGAAGCGGGTCTTCCACGTGCACCACTTGCTGTCCATGATGACAGCGGTGGGACTGTTGAAAGAACACAACATCAAACAGTCAATATCAAAACATATTCTCTCTCTCTCTCTGTCTCTCTTTCTTTCTCTCTCTCTCTTTCTCTATGTATGCGCCGCGTGTGTCTGTGTGTGTGTGTGTGTGTGTGTGTGTGTGTGTGTGTGTGTGTGTGTGT
>JAAQRG010222626.1:0-5000 GCA_011634625.1 Babylonia areolata | reverse complement strand
CAGATGATGGTATTCATTAGTTCAACGGAAACGATTTCTAATTGTGAATGAGAATCATTTCCGTTTGCCACTTGTGTTATAGGCTGTCGAATTATCTGGCAAAGGACGATGCCGATGAATCAACTGGGTGAAGATGGATCAGTTGAAATAGTCCGGACAGGAGGAGTGACCACCAGCAGCAGAGAAGGGAGAGAACTGTGTATGAAAGGGAGACAATGAAGGAGCAGACGAAGCGAAGAGGTCGGGCCGAGTGGAAACCTCTCCCTGCAGAGTCTTCTATTAAAACAAACAAACAACAACAACAACAACAACAACAGTTACTGGCAATTTATTATTACAGAAGTGTAATCCATCCTTTTATTTTGTTTGTTATCATTGAATTGTATTGTATTTACCTTTTTGTCACAACAGATTTCTCTGTGTGAAATTCCAGCTGCTCTCCTCAGGGAGAGCGCGTCGCTACACTGAGAGCGCCACTCATTTTTCGGGGGGTATGTTTTCCTGCGTGCAGTTTTATTTGCTTTATATATATATACAGAATTTTGCCAGGAACAACCCTTTTGTTGCTGTGGGTTCTTTTACGTGCGCTAAGTGCATGCTGCACACGGGACCTCAGTTTATCGTCTCATCCGAATGACTAGCGTCCAGACCACCACTCAAGGTCCAGTGGAGAGGGAGAAAATATCGGTGGCTGAGCCGTGATTCGAACCAGCGCGCTCAGATTCTCTCGCTTCTTAGGCGGACTCGTTACCTCTAGGCCACCACTCCACTTGGGGACTAGCTACGAAAGTGTTCCAGCAGAGAGATCCAGATTGTTGGCAGCAGCGGTGCAAAGGGGGTGGAAGGGGGGGGGGGGGCAGGGGGGGGGGAGCGAATTTGACCCAGTCTCAGTAACTGGCAGAACAGAGTGCGGCACAAGTGTTTGAAATGTGCATCATTTAAGAGTGTTTCGTCTAAGCAGAAGCCAGACTCTTTGAACAATGTACCAGAGAGCTCAACAGCATCAGTGGGGCTTGGTGTATCGGGAAAGACTGCTTCTGCTCTGTCCAGCATCACTCATTAAACATACCTGGCTGCGCCTTGGATTTAGAATTTTGCTCGCACATGAAGTTGTATTAGAAATACAAATATATTTTTTTTATGTATCTGAAATGTCATATATGTCTTTAACGACGTAATCACTTTCAGTAACAGTGAAGTGAACGTTTTCTTCTTATATTTAAATATACTTGTTCATTTATTCACTTAAAATTTTAAAAAAAACCCAGATGCTTACAAGACAGTAATTCTTTTGGTTCTACTGCTACTACCACTACTATTACTACTACTACTAACACACACACACACACACACACACACACACACACACACACGACTTATCAAAATTCAACTAACTTGTGCACACATACCCACACGTGCATACTCACACAAGCGTACATACA
This sequence comes from Babylonia areolata, assembly GCA_011634625.1. Lineage (NCBI taxonomy): Eukaryota > Metazoa > Mollusca > Gastropoda > Neogastropoda > Buccinidae > Babylonia > Babylonia areolata. Next base: position 3,558 of record JAAQRG010222626.1, on the reverse strand, counting down.
CATACACACACTCTCCTAATATCCCTTAGAGCAGGAAAAACGTATGATTGAAAATTACACACACACACACACACACAAACACACACACACACACACACACACACACACACACACACACACACACATGCTTACTCACATAGAGAGCATTTTTCCTCCCCAGTGTTTTTGTTTATTTGTTTGTCTTAATAATAATAATATTATTATTATTAATGTTAATGTATCATCATCATCATTCTTCTTCTTCTTCTTCTTTCCCTCGTCTAATATCAGTAGCACTGAATCTAAAAGACGAAAAAAGAGCACTGCGTATGGTGGAAGGAAGTGAAGGAGAGACAGGTGACTGGAGTTACCTATCCCTGCAGGCACTGAAACTCTTCCTGTCGCACGTGCAACGCAGTGAGGGGAAAGAACCGGAAATGAAAGAGTGAAGTGACGACACAGAAAGAGTTAGAGGGAGAGGATGAAAGGACAGAGAGAAAAAGGAAAAAAAAAGGGGAGAGAAGGACTGAAGGACTGAAGGCAGGGGGAGGGGAGGAGGGAGGGGGAGTGGGGGCTGTAACAAGAAAGGAAAGAGGAGGTAAGTGAGGGAGGAGGAAGAAGAAGACGAAGAAAAAAAAAAAGCTTTTAGTCCAGCCAACTGCTGGGGGCCATGTTGGTCTGGAGAGGGATGGACAGGGGAAGAGAGGTGGTGGAGGAGAAGGGGAGGGGGTGCCGGGGTGAGAGGTGGGAAGGGAGGAAGAAGAAGAAGAAGGATAGGAAATACAACACCAACAACAAAACAGTTTCAGTTGCAGTTTCAGTAGCTCATGCAGGCATCACTGCGTTCGGACAAATCCATATACGCTACACCACATCTGCCAAGCAGATGCCTGACCAGCAGCGTAACCCAACGCGCTTAGTCAGGCCTTGAGAACAACAAAACAAAGAACGAAAGAATGAGCGCGAACAACAAGTGGGACAACAACAAAAGAACAACACGTGAGACAACAGCAACAGAAGAACAAGTGGGACAACAGCAACAGAACAACAAGTGAGACAACAGCAAAAGAACAACAAGTGGGACAACAGCAAAAGAACAACACGTGGGACAACAACAAAAGAACAACACGTGGGACAACAGCAAAAGAACAACACGTGGGACAACAACAAAAGAACAACAAGTGGGACAACAGCAAAAGAACAACAAGTGGGACAACAAAAGAACAACAAGTGGGACAACAGCAAAAGAACAACAAGTGGGACAACAACAAAAGAACAACACGTGGGACAACAACAAAAGAACAACAAGTGGGACAACAGCAAAAGAACAACACGTGGGACAACAACAAAAGAACAAGTGGGACAACAACAAAAGAACAACACGTGGGACAACAACAGAAGAACAACACGTGGGACAACAGCAAAAGAACAACACGTGGGACAACAGCAAAAGAACAACACGTGGGACAACAACAGAAGAACAACACGTGGGACAACAACAGAAGAACAACACGTGGGACAACAGCAAAAGAACAACACGTGGGACAACAACAGAAGAACAACAAGTGGGACAACAACAGAAGAACAACAAGTGGGACAACAGCAAAAGAACAACACGTGGGACAACAGCAAAAGAACAACACGTGGGACAACAACAGAAGAACAACAAGTGGGACAACAACAGAAGAACAACAAGTGGGACAACAGCAAAAGAACAACACGTGGGACAACAGCAAAAGAACAACACGTGGGACAACAACAGAAGAACAACAAGTGGGACAACAACAGAAGAACAACAAGTGGGACAACAGCAAAAGAACAACACGTGGGACAACAGCAAAAGAACAACACGTGGGACAACAACAGAAGAACAACAAGTGGGACAACAACAGAAGAACAACAAGTGGGACAACAGCAAAAGAACAACACGTGGGACAACAGCAAAAGAACAACACGTGGGACAACAACAGAAGAACAACAAGTGGGACAACAACAGAAGAACAACAAGTGGGACAACAGCAAAAGAACAACACGTGGGACAACAGCAAAAGAACAACGAGTGGGACAACAGCAAAAGAACAACACGTGGGACAACAACAAAAGAACAACACGTGGGACAACAGCAAAAGAACAGCACGTGGGACAACAACAAAAGAACAACACGTGGGACAACAGCAAAAGAACAGCACGTGGGACAACAACAAAAGAACAACACGTGGGACAACAACAAAAGAACAGCACGTGGGACAACAACAAAAGAACAACACGTGGGACAACAGCAAAAGAACAGCACGTGGGACAACAACAAAAGAACAACACGTGGGACAACAGCAAAAGAACAACAAGTGGGACAACAGCAAAAGAACAACAAGTGGGACAACAACAAAAGAACAACACGTGGGACAACAACAATAGAACAACAAGTGGGACAACAACAAAAGAACAACACGTGGGACAGCCACAAAGAGACACAACAGAGCCAACACAGGAACTTCTTCTTTTCCTTCTTCCTTCGTGGGCTGCAACTCCCACATTTACTCGTACGTACACGCATGGGCTAATACGTGTATGACCGTTTTCACCCCGCCATGTAGGAAGCCACACTCCGCTCTCGGGGGATGTGCATGCTGGGTATGTTCTTGTGTTTCCATAACCCACCGAACGCTGACAGGATCTTTAACGAGCGTATTTGATCTTCTGCTTGCGTATACACACGAAGGGGGTTCAGGCACTAGCAGGTCTGCACAAATGTTGACCTGGGAGATGGGAACTTTACCCACTAGGCGCCGTCACCGAGATTCGAACCCCGGACAGCCAAGTGGTTGTCGCATTGGACTTTCAATTTCCAGGTCACGGCGGCTGGTGGGGGAAAGGGTGTTTCCGATCTCACAGGTAAACACATGTACAAACCTGTAAGTACTTGTATCCCCTTCGACTGTATTCACATGCAGACGATCAAATGCGCACGTTTAAAATTCCACAATCCGTGTCAGTATTTGGTCTTCTTCTTTCTTCTTGTTTCCTTTACACAACCAACATCGACTTGCCGATGACTATGTCGTGGTTCATGCATGCTGGGTATTTTCGTGTCTCCATAACCCACCGAACACTGACATAGGTTACAGGACCTTTAACGTGCGTATTTGATCTTCTGCGTGCGTATACACACACGAAGTGGGTTTAGGCACAAGCAGGTCTGCACATTATTATGTTGACATGGGAGATAGGAAAATCTCCACCCTTTACCCACCAGGCGCCGTTACCGAGATTCGAACCAGGACCTTCAGATTGAAAATCCAACGCTTAAACCACTCGGCTATTGCGCCCGAACATACCCACCATGCGCAACCCCAAAACCAGAATATGGCCGGCTACATTGCAGGTAAAAACCATCATGCACACATGTCCACACGTACATAAAAGTGAAGCTCAAGAACGAAGAAGAAGTAGAAGACAACGACAAAGTCAGATGTCTGTCTTGGGGTCATTCGGATGAGACGATAAACCGAGGTCCCGTGTGCAGCATGCACTTAGCGCACGTAAAAGAACCCACGGCAACAAAAGGGTTGTTCCTGGCAA
>JAAQRG010222624.1:0-10158 GCA_011634625.1 Babylonia areolata | reverse complement strand
TCCAGAGAAAACGGCTAAGTGTTGCAGTGTAATTGCGGCGATAGCCACGTCTCCTTTACCGCGGACTTAAAAAGAATTTTTAATTGCCCTTAAAGATTTTTTGAATGCCCAAGATACACCAGAATAATATGATTTAAACAGCGTTCTCAACGCGAATACCGCAATCGATTTATCGCCCTTTAAAAAAGCATGTTTAAATATTATATTTTTGAATGTCAGTTAAGGCGCCACAATAGTGTAATGGGCAAGACAGTTTCTCCTCACCCGAACACGCGGAGTTCGAATCTGCCGTTAGGACTTTTTTTTTTCTTTTTCTTTTAACCCGAAGCTTTATAATAACAAATACAGAACACATTTTAACGATTAGATTTAAAAAAAAAAAGTGTATCACAAGTGAGTCTTGAAGGCCTTGCCTCTCTTGTTTCTTTTTGCATGTATGAAATTTGTATGTTTTGTGTGCATGTCAATTGTTTTCGAAGATATAAACAAATTGTATTGGGTGATCAAATGTTCAGACTACATCAGTGTCTTGGTGGTTTGGGTACACAACAGATATGACAAATGGAAATCATATAAACAAAAGGTTGGGTTTTGTGTGTGTGTGTGTGTGTGTGTGGTTTCCTTTTTGTTTGTTCTGTCAACGGCATCTCGCAACGCTTTTGTATGTCCATTCTTCAATCCCTGTTGTTGTTGTTTTTGTTTTTGTGTAGTTATGTATTCGTGTCAGATTTGCTCGCCCCAGAACTTCTGGTTTTATGTATTTGACATGTGTTGCCTATACTACTTTAAAAAGAGTTTTAGTCTGTGCATGTAACAATTTTTGTAATGGAATCCATAAGCATTGTATCTTTAAATTGCCAAGGCCTTGGAAACTAGAAAAAAAGAAGGGATGTCTTTCAATATTTAAAAACAAAACAAAAAACCATTCTATTTTTTTTGCAAGATACGCATTTTGAACCCAAATTAGAAAACTATATTCGAGCTGAATGGGGATACACTTGTTTCTTTTCATCGAACAATTCACAGTCAAGGGGCGTGGCTATCTTATTTAACAACAATTTTGAGTTTAAAGTGAAAAGTGTACATAGGGACATTGGAGGGAATTATATATTTATATCTCTTGTGACAGTAAATACAGAATTATTATTGATAAATGTATATGGCCTTAATAGAAACAACCCTGTCTTTTATGAAAATTTAGAGAATGAAGTTAAGAAAATTACTTATTCTAATATAGTAATGGCAGGTGATTGGAATCTGGTATTAGATCCTAATATGGATTATTATAATTATAAACATGTGAACAATCCTGACGCTAAGAGAAATTTGAGGACATTATGATAAATTTAGATTTAACTGACATATGGAGGGAACTCCACACTCCACACTGACTGTAAATGATTCACATAGAGACGAGCTACCCCATTTCAACAAAGTCGTCTCGACTTTTTCCTTGTATCAGAATCATTAGTCCAGTATGTAGAAGATGCAGATGTTAAATACGGTTACAGATCAGATCATTCCATGATTTCGTTGAAACTGTTATTTGGAAAAACAATTATTAAAAGGAACACCTTTTGGAAATTCAATAACTCTTTTTTTAAAGAAGAATATGCTACTGAAAATCTGCAACAAGATCTGGCAAACAGGGGAATGGCCCACACCGTGGACACAATCACTGATCATCACCCTCCCCAAGAAGGGCAATCTCCAGCAGTGTCAAAACTACCGCACCATCAGCCTGATTAGTCATCCCAGCAAAGTCATGTTGAAGATCCTGCTTAACAGACTGAAACCACAAGCAGAAAACATCATTGCTGAAGAACAGGCAGGTTTCAGACCAGGAAGGAGCACAACTGAACAAATCTTCAACTTGAGGTTGCTATGTGAGAGGTACCATCAACACCAACAAGACCTCTACCACGTCTTCATTGATTTTAAGAAGGCATTTGACAGGGTCTGGCATGCAGCTTTGTGGGCTACCATGAATCTGTACAACATCAACGCCAACCTGATCAGACTGATACAACACCTCTATGACAAAGCCACCAGCGCCGTCTACCTCAACAATAGCATCGGGGACTGGTTCAAAACCACAGTCGGAGTGAGACAAGGCTGTCTACTCTCCCCAAAACTCTTCAACATCTTCTTAGAAAGAATAATGACTGACGCACTGGAAGAGCATGTAGGAACAGTCAGCATAGGCGGCAGAACAATCACAAACCTACGTTTTGCCGACGACATTGATGGACTGGCTGGAAAAGAAGAAGAACTGGCAAGCCTGGTCAAACATCTAGACAAAGCCTCCACATCGTATGGAATGCAAATCAGTGCGGAGAAAACCAAACTGATGACTAACAACACCAACGGCATCAGCATTGCCATCAAAGTCAACGACGAAAAGCTTAAAACAGTCCACAGCTTCAAATATCTGGGAGCAATCGTGTCAGATGAAGGATCTAAACCAGAAGTACTCTCGAGAATTGCCCAAACAACAATGGCACTCAACAAGCTGAACACCATCTGGAACAACAAAAACATCGCTCTCAGCTCAAAAATCAGACTGATGCGTTCCCTGGTTATATCAATATTGCTCTACGCCTGCGAGACTTGGACCCTGACTGCAGACATCGAGAGAAGAATCCAAGCTGTCGAGATGAGATGCTTTCGTAGACTACTTGGCATCTCCTACAGAGACCACATCACCAACACGGAAGTGAAGAACAGAATCAAGCAAAGTATTGGACCCTACGAAGACCTTCTGTCCATAGTGAAAAAACGCAAACTTAGGTGGTATGGACACATCTCCCGATCATCTGGTCTTGCCAAAACGTTCCTGCAAGGCACCGTACAAGGAGGCAGAAGGAGAGGACGGCAGAAGAAGAGATGGGAAGACAACATCCGGGGGTGGACAGGCTTGACGCTCGGTGACGCCCTGAGGAAATCAGAAAACCGTGAAGAGTGGAGAGGGGTGGTGGCCAGGTCAGCAGCGGTGCCCCAACGGTCTGAACCCAGACTACGGGAGAGGATGCTGTGTTAGTTTATGATCCAGAAGACATTCATAACATTCCTTTGTCTGAAATTCAATTCACAATCCTTTTAGATGTTCTTTTAATGAAAATCAGGTCTAAAACTATAGCATATGCAACTATGAAGAAAAGAAAAATGAACGAAAAAGAGATCGCAATAGAATCAGAAATTCAGAGGTTAGAAAGAAAACCCAATAAAACAAACACAGAAGTAAAACAATTAGAAGAATGCGTAGAAACACAAATGGAAATTCGGAATTTTAAAAAAAAGTATCACAAGGAGAAAAAATAACTAAATATTTTTGCAACTCAGAAAAACGACATTATGTCAGTAAAGTTATGAGAAAACTTATTTCAGATGAAGGAATGGGATTATTTGATCAAAGTGACATTGTTAATGAAGTTAAAACTTTTTATGAAAATCTATATAGAAAAAGAGAAGTAGAAAATTCTGAAATTGAAGATACTGTACTTGATATCCCAAAACTATTACCCGAAGAAATAATTGAATTGGAAGGTAGAATTACTTTAGAAGAAGCAAGCTATGCTCTTAAGATTATGAGCAACAACAAAAGCCCTGACACTGATGGTTTTTCGGCTGAATTTTTTAAGGTTTTTTGGAAACAGTTAGGTCCTTTAGTCATTAGGTCTATATATAGTGGTTATGAAAAAGGAGAGTTATCCTCCACACAAAAAGAAGGTGTAATCATTTGCATTCCTAAAGGAGATAAACCTAAGGAGTACATTAAAAACTGGAGGCCCGTTACACTTTTAAATGTTGTTTATAAGATTGGTTCTGCATGTATAGCAAATCGTCTTAAATCTGTACTTCCCTCCCTCATCAACACAGATCAAACTGGCTTTATGTCAAATAGATATATGGGAGATAATATTCGGCTTATATATGATATTATTCATTATCTAAATCATAATAAGTTACCTGGTCTACTACTTTGTATTGACTTTCAGAAGGCTTTCGACTCTGTAAATTGGAATTTTATGTTGAAAGTTTTGAAAGCATTCGGGTTTGGTCAATCTATTTGTCGTTGGGTTCAAACTCTTTATAATAGCATAAAATCTACTGTAGTTACAAATGGACAGACTTCCTCATGGTTTTCAGTAGAAAGAGATGCCGTCAAGGCGATCCAATATCACCTTATTTGTTTTTGCTTTATGTAGAAATTCTTGGATTAATGATAAGAGAAAATGACAATATTAAAGGGATTATGATTAATAATGATGTTCAAAAGATTTCACAATTTGCTGATGACACACAGATGACATCAGAAGGTGATGCAGTATCCTTTCAGGAAACAATAGAAACGATAAGCTCCTTTGGGAACAAATCATGATTATGTATGGACACTGAAAAAACGCAAGCTGTATGGCTAGGAAGTAAAAACAATCATCAGCAGTTAAATACTTACCTCACTTAAAAATGGAATGGAATCCACAGAAATTTGAGATTCTTGGAATCTGGTTGACAGCCGACTTAGATAATGTTGAAGATCTCAACTATAATGATAAATTTTCTGAAATTGTAATGTTATATCGAGTTTGGATTAAGAGGCTGATTACACCAATTGGAAGAATAGCTGTACTGAAATCTTTGATCCTATCTAAGATTATCCAGCTATGTTTACTTTTGCCAAATCCACCCGATACTTTCATTTGTAACTTGCAGAAACTATGTTACAGATTTATCTAGAATAAAAAGAAAGATTGTATAAGTAGAAAAACCATCATAAAAAGTATTGAGAAAGGAGGTCTAGGTATGTTTGACTTAAAAACATTTATAAACGGATTAAAACTTAGTTGGATTCGAAAGCTTGGAAAAACCAGTCATAAATGGAAAAATATCATCTCAGACATGTTCCCTATGATTAATCAACTTAAACTGTATGGTAACTGTTTACCTATAAATGAGAAAGTAAATCGTTTTGGGGTTGATGTCTTAGTAGCATATGGGATCTTTGAACGCAAAGTGAAAATAGCAAATGCAGAAGAACTTGTAAGTGAACTTATTTTTTTGTAACGAGAACATTAAGATTGGAAACAAGCATATATTGTTCAAACGATGGACAGAAAAGGGTATTTATTTTATCCACCACCTTATGCAGAATAATGGCAGCTTCCTCAGTTTTAATCAATCTAAGACAATATATGATGTAAATACGCATTTCATTGCTTATCATGGCTGAATCCAGGCTATCAAAAAATACTGCGATAAGTTTGATTTTGGAATACAAAGAAATAAATCTTTAGATATTAAAAAAATCATTGCAGATTATTTATTCTGTCAGTAAAGGAACTGGAGCATACTTTGAAATAATAAACGATAACTATACGAAGCCAAACTGTTGCATAAGATGGAGCAATAAGTTACGAACAGATATAAATTGGGATATTACATTCATAAAAAAAAGAAAAAGAAAAAAAAAGAAAAAAAAAAGAAGTTACACTCCAGAGGTTTCAGGTTCGGCTTGTTCACAGGATAATAGCAACAAACAAAATACTGAAAAGAATGAAAATTGGGCAAGATGATACAAGTAGCTTCCGCCACTTAGAAAGTGAGGATATCGAACATCTGTTTTGGAGATGTGATATTGTAAGTTCTTTTTGGTCTGTTATTGAACGGACTTTGAACAAAAAATACCAACATATTTCAAACTTAGAATTAACAGAAGAGATGATTCTGTTCGGTAATTGCGTAACAATTTCATCTCGTGATATCCTAGATTTCTTAATCCTGTATGCTAAATTTTATATCTATAAATGTAGAATAGATTCACACCACCAGTACTGGAAACCTTTTTGCATCAAATTAAGGCACGGTACAACTTATAAAAAAAAAAATTTGTCATACATAAATATGTGTCACACATCATTCAGAATAAAGTGGTTTTACTACATTCCACTGATAGACAACCAAAGATAAATCCACCCTTGTACAGTAGTATATATTTATCCTTTATTAGTAGAGTCAGAGCAGTTCTTGAGATCAAAACAAATCTCCCGCACAGCATAAATAGGCCATACAATAAAAAAAAAAGAGAGCATATATTAATTTGTATTACCTTGTAATTAAAGACCATCCACATTAATGAAGATTCACCTTATCCAAATTCTGGAAATGAATGTGTGTGGTTTTGTTGTTGTTGTTGTTGTTGTTGTTTTGGTTTTCATTTTCTTTACTTTTTCTTCTTTTTTTTCTTTTTTGTCTGTTTTTTTGTTTTTTTTTGTTTTTTGTTTTTTTTATAAATTACATTGGTTATATACTATGCATGCATGATTTGGATACGGGTTTTTTTGCATGTGTGTGTGTTTCTTTTTCTGTTTTTTTGTTTTGTTTGTGCGTGTGTGAGTGTGTGTGGATGTGGACACGCATGAGAGATACAGGTTATGTGACTATATGGCAAATTATGTAAAAGTGTTTCTTTTGTATTCTTCTGAATTTGTGTGTGGTTTTTTTCCTCTTTTTTTTCTTTCTTGTACACCTTATTGTTGCCACTGTATTTGTGAAAATCTTGAATAAAAAGGTTGAAAAAAAGGGTTGATTTTGTCAGTTGTGATGGAAGAGAGTTTTTGTGTAGTTCCTATGATCATTGCTTCGGTTTTGTCTGCGTTCAATTGTAACTTACTCTGGTGTCATCCAGTTTTGAACTTTGGCCAGGAAGCATTCAGATGTTTCTTGCAAGAGCGAGGACAATTTTTCAGGGGTATCACTGTTCTGAAGTTGAGCGTCATCAGCATAGGAATGATGACTAACATTGTGGTAGTAATAATTTCAGCGAGAGGTGCAGTGTACAGTGTGAAGAGAACTGGGCCTAAAACAGACCTCTACGCCACATCTGCTAATCACTAGATGCCTCAGTGACCAGCAGCATACTCCAACGCACTTACTCAGGCCTTTGAGTGCATGCTTATATATTTGTGAACCTATCAGAATTTGTGACAGAGAGTGAATTAACTAGAGACTTGTCATGGGTCTCGGTGTAACAGGCCGAAACCTATCCCTGGCTGGTTCTTACCCCGGGTAAGAACCAGCCTAGGCCATTTCATACCCCTCATAGCTGGAATATACCCCCTGTGTACACTTCGCTCACCGAACCAGTCTGTATCACATTTACATTAATGATGATAATGATGATAATAATAGTAATAATAATAATAATAATAAATACTAATAATGGGGATTCATATAACTCCTTCCAACACTCAAGCCACTTTGCAATTAATGCAAAAAAACAAAAACAAAAAAAAAAGTGATGATGATGTTCGTCAAAAAAGTGATGTGAAGATGTTCGTCTTTCGGATTCGAAGATGACCACGGCTTCAAGAGTCAGTAGGAAGATCGGTGGCTGTGGGTCCGGAGGTGAATGGTGAGACCAGTCCGGGCCTTGAAGTCTCGCCCACATATGGGACACAAGTGATTGGGTGTTGCTGTGGATGCTGCTCGGGCCTTGCGCACAGCACGCTTTCGGTGCGCTTCGGTGATGCGCCTGGCTTCAGCTGCACGGGCTTCTGTGGTGATTATGGTGTGCCAAGCCGGACGGCCCAGAACAAGTGTCTCCCACGTGTTGATGTTGACGCCCAGGACTTTGAGGGACGCTTTGAGGCAGTCTTCGTAGCGTTTCTTCTGTCCTCCAAGGGAGCGCTTGCCCTGACACAGTTCTCCTTATACCAGCTGATTACTAGTAGACAGTCGGCTGTCTGACATTCTGACCACATGTCCAGCCCACTTGGCTTGGGCTTTCTGCAGGAGGGTTTAGACGCTGCAGAGGCCAGCTCGTCCAGGACTTCCGTGTCAGGGACTTTGTCCTGCCACCTGATGTGGAGGAGTCTGCAGAGACAGCTCAGGTTAAGCTGTCTGGTGTGTCTGCTGTAGACAGTCCAGGTCTCGCTGGCGTAAAGGAGGGTGGTCAGGATCACTGCACAGTAGACCTTCAGCTTAATGGTAGAGCTGAGTCGTCCCCACTCCATGACGTTCTCACGGAGTCTCCCAAAGGCGGCGCTGGCATTGGCGATCCTGTTGTTGACCTTAGCGTTTATGTTCACACACGCGCGTGCTCGCAGGCACACACACACACACACACACACGCACACACACACACACACACGTGCCATGCCTGCCAGTGCCACGCCCACTCACCTCATACTCACTTTCAGACATCAAAGAGGTTAACAGTGACCTAGTTGACATGCAGTGCAAGGAAGCATGTCTATATACTGACCACTGACCACTATTGACCACTGATGACAACCGCTGATCACTGCTGAACACTGACCAATGCTGACTACTGTTGAGCAACACTGACCCCTACTGACAACTGACCACCACTGACCACTAGCAATACTGATCACTTACAACCGCTTACCGATCAGAACCGACCACTGACCACTATATACTTACCACTGATAACTATTGACCACTGACCACTACTGACCACTGCTGGCCACTTCTGACCACGACTGACAACTGACCATCGCTGCCCAGCGCTGACCACTGCTGACCACCACTGACCACTTACCTGCTAACCACTGACACCACTGACTACTACTAACCACCACTGCCCATCACTGACCACTGCTGACCTCTGACTACTGCTGACCCAATCGCAGAGCACCATTGACCACCACTTACCACCGCTGAGAACCACTGACCACTATATACGGACCACTACTGACCACCATTAACCGCGGACAACTACTGACCACTGCTGACCACCACTGACCACTACAGATCACTGACTACTGTTGACGACCGCTGACCACTACATACTACTGACCACCGTTGAGCATGACTGACAACTACTGACCGCCACAGACCACTGTCCACCACTGACTGGTGACCACCGCCGACCACAACTGACTGCTGACCATTGACTACTGCTGACCACTGCTGACAAGCACCCTGAAGTGTATGTGTGATTAAACAAACGTATGTTTAGGGTAACAAAGACTCGGGGGGAATACAGACCTGGGGGAACATAGACCTGGAGTAATATAGACCTCGGGGAACATAGACCTACCAAAAACGTTTTTTGGGGAACATCGACCTGGGGGAATATAGACTGGGAGAACAAAGACCTGGGGGAATATAGACTGGGAGAACAAAGACCTGGGGAAACAAAGACCCAGAAAACGTAAATTTAGGGGAACATAGACCCGTGGGAACATAGACCTGGGGGAACATAGTCCTGTAAGAACTTGTAGCTGGCTGAAGGAAAATTTTGGGGAACATAGATCTGGAGGAACATAAAGCTGACCCCCCAAATTATCTGCAAAATAAACCGCTAAACCATCATTTCATGGAGCGCGCGCGCACGCGCGCGCGCTCGCGCGTGCCAGTGTGTGTGTGTGTGTGTGTATGAATCAGAATTAGAATCAGATGTCATGCAAACCGTGAATGAAAGGTTAAGAAACAACAAGAGAGAGAGAGAGAGAGAGAGAGAGAGAGAGAGAGAGAGAGAGAGAGTTCTTTGTCTTTGATTTTTTAATGGAGATACCTTTCTTCAATACCCTCTTTTTCTTTCTTGTTTCTCTTCTCAGTTTCTTCTTATTCTTCTTTCTTCCATGTTCATTATCTAAAATTTTTTATTCATCCTTTCACTCCAGTTGCTTACGGAATACTGCTATCAAGTGATGCTCGGATACTTCTACGCCCAAAAGAATACATTCAAATACTCAACACTATAACTTAATACGAAAACGCAAATATGTTTAAATAGCAATTACCATTTGAATGTGCAAATTTGATAAACGTACTTATCGCTAACAAATTCCATCTGCTTTATATGAACAAAAAACAAAACAAACAAAAAACAAAAATGAAAACCGACTTCGGAGACTATTTTTCATGCACATGCTTGTTTTGGAAGTCATTATACTTTGTGCATTCCATTATAAAATAGAACTCATCCCCAATCACAGCCATATTACAAACCTTGCATAACCGCAACTCTTGTGGTGTGCCACAACGTCTCCCTCTTTCTATTTCCAACTCAAGATTACTAAGCATAATTTATCAAAAGCAATCGCTGAACATAGAGCGACTGAACGTCTCTAGGAACGAACTTCATGTTCAAAGATAATACCAATTAGAACAGGTGTTCCATATCGAAAATTT
>JAAQRG010222623.1:0-10174 GCA_011634625.1 Babylonia areolata | reverse complement strand
TTACCTCCTCTGCTGTTCTGATGGTCATAGTTGAATATGACTGACTATCATACAATATATAGATAGATAGATAGATATAGATATATAAAATATCATATGATATACCTTCAGGAGACCACTTGACACATGTGGCAGCACGGTTGATCCTAAGGATCACAAGATGAGGCTTCCAGTTTCCCCCTTCTAATGTCCACACGTAGGCGTTCCGGTCCTGAAAATTTGTCAGAAAAACTGTCACTCATCCCACTAAGATTAAATAAAAAGATCATCAGACAGTTGTTCATTTTTCATACGAAAAGAAATCTGTATCTCTCTAATCTATGAAAACAATTTGTTCATTGTCACTTTTGTGTGTGTGTGTGTGTGCATGTGCATGTGTGTGTGTGTGTGTGTGTGTGTGTGTGTGTGTGCATGTGCATGTGTGTGTTTACTGTGTGGTTGTATGTGTGTGTGTGTGTGTGTGTGTTTACTGTGTGGCTGTTTTATTGTAACTGTTTTTTCAAGACAGGAAAAGAAATAAAATAATATAGTAGCAGTAAAGGAAAATGGGATCATGGTCGTTTTCTTTACAGGAATCAAAATTGTGCGCCAGTTCTCTTCACAGCTGAACCTTTACTGCATTGAATGAACCCTTTGACTGCTGAACGCCGGTGAAATAAGATCAGTGCAACACGAGTTTGAAATGCAATTGAAATGCAGTCACTATTTCTTATGTACTTATCAATGTTGTCATTGATTTGACTGAACTAAAGTAATGCAATCCTATGGAGAAGATGTCCAAAAACAGAGGGGTTCCTGACCTTTAATATTTGTTTTCACCTCTTCACTAACGAACGTACAAAATTGGGGTTAAACTACGCATATATCCTTGACACATTATCATTTTCATAAAGTACTCCATTCAGTTTCTGAATTCAATTTTTGTTTTTAACTTATTTAGTACTACAATTCAGTTCCTACTCTTTGTTTTTCATAGTGTGTGGGAACCAGGATTCATTTATAAGTTAAGTGACAAAAATGGCTAAATAACAAATTGTGTATAAAGATTCTTAACTTTTCTTATGCATGAAATGCATGTCGACCTTCAACATGTTTTTTTTTTTTTTAAAAATCTTACAGCTATTCAGTCTGTCAAAAAGTGGCCATTTCATGCTTATACACACACCAGCATACTTTCATTACAAGTTTCAAACATTGTCCAGAATAATTCTCAGCAGCGGAATGCACTGACTACAGCACTGTTCGAAATTCAAAAAACACCAGACTGCTTTCGAATTTAGCTGGCTCTCTGCTTCTGGGCAGTCTATGCACTTGTTTTTCAACCCAGTAGGGTGAGCAGACCAGCCAAGAGAAAAACAAAAACAGTTACCTCCCTTGCCTTATAAACTGTCACAAGAAAAGCTGCTGCAATCTCAGCATGGTTCGTTCAATGAATCAAATCATCACTATACTTTATAGCAGAGATCATGGACTTCATATGCTGCACCTGAATCCACAATTTTCTTTGCATTTGTTTTTTTTTGTTTTGTTTTTTTAAATACAAGTGAGAACACATATGTCAAGGCTTGTGAACAAGTGTGAGTTCAAAACACATGTTGTGTAGTGTTGAGTTCCAGTTTGGAGCTGACAGTATTTTACACAAGTATATCCATATACAAGAAACATAAGTAAAATGACACACAACAACAACAATAATAGATGATGTATAACAAAGAGATGAGACACAATAACAACAATAACATGTGATGTTTAACAAACAGCTTAACTATCTCCATTGATCATGGAGTTTGCAACATTGCTGTGTGTCAAACTGATGTTTCATACATTTTTTTAAATATTTTTTTTATATTTTCCACAAATTTTGTGTAAAAACAAATACAAATTAATCAACAGTACTGCAGATAATGCAGCAGTTGGGTACAAAGATTCCAGATTTTTACTCACTCATAGGTAAATTTACTTTGGATAAACATTAATAGACTCAATTTTTGATGAAAGAGAGTGCCAACAGGTTTAAATATATTTTTCTTTTCCAGATAATGTCATTTGATCATCGAGAACAAAAATTCTTGAGTGGTTATATCTTTGATAGCTAAACTGGAGTTAAACACTTGTCCCAACAGCACATAATAACCCCAGATTTTTTTTTTTTAAACAGAACAGAATGAAAGAAGAAAACTAAGCTGACACAGAGAAGAGAAAAATGAAAACCAAGATAAATGGCAGTGACTGAGCGTTGTAAGCTTAGTCACTTTGTTTACCATCTCATGTCTCAGCATGCAGGCAATACACATTCATCACAGAGCCCTGTCAGCTCACAGCCTTGGACTGTTGGTGGCTGCACCTTGAGATGTGTTGTCTGTATTCACTGTGCTAAAGATAAATATTATCTTCTTTTTCAATTCAGACAAAGGCTGGAGCTTACAGCACCACAGGTCACGATGCGGTTGGACTTGGATGCCCAGTCGATGCCCGTCACCCGCTGCCCGTGCTCTCCAAGACTGTGCGTCTCCTGCCACTTGGCGCCACTCTTCTTGTAGATCTTCACCTCATGGTCGTTCAGCGACATCGCCAGCCCTGATCACAGTCAATTTCTGTTGTTTTCAGCCTCAGTTTCTTACTGAGGTGTCACTGCATTCTGACAAGTCCAAATACTCTACACTACATCTGCAAGGCAGACGCCTGACCAACAGCATAACCCATTGCACTAGTCTGGCTTTGAGAGCTTGAATATATATATATATATATATATGTGTGTGTATGTGTGTGTGTGTGTGTGTGTGTGTATGTATTTGTTTAACTATCAGAATGGATTTTTTCAACAGGGCTTTGCCAGAGGATGACACATATATTGCTATAGGTTTTTTTCACTACACCAAGTACGTGCTGCACATGGGACCTCAATATATCATCTCATGCAAATGACAAGGTGCTCAGTTTGATTTTCCAGCCAAACCTGGGAGAAAGGGTGAGACCAGAAATCAAACCCAGTCTCTCACAGACTCTGTATTGATAGATAGGTGTCTTAACTATCCCACTTTCCCCTCACAGTCAGCAAGTAGTAGCACTCATATTTCTAACATGAACACCTTTTGCCTGCAACATGCACAAAATGGACACCATTTTCCAACATCTATCTATACTTGCAGAACATGGACACCATTTTCCTACATCTGTCCATGCATATGCAACATGGACACCATTTTCCTACAACAATGTATACAAGCACAACATGGACACCATTTTCCTACATCAATATATACAAGCACACCATGGACACCATTTTTCTCCATCTGCCTTACATACACCTTTTTGTTCATGGCTCAAACTTTCAAAGTAAAAGAAAACCGTGTGAAAAAGGGAAACTAGCGAAAATTGTACAGTCTAACTAGAAATATACACAAGAAAGTGAGAGGAAAGAAAGGAAGACACACACACACACACAATGTTACACACACACACACACACACACACACACACACACACACACACACACACACACACAGAGTGAAGACTGAGGCGTTGATCATTAGCATACCAGTTCTGTCCCCATTGACAGCATGGCAGGTCACAGGAGTTATTCCAAAGTTGTGCTTTTCCGCCATTACTCTCTGCAACAGATCACCCATTAATATATCAGTATATATAGACATTTGTTCTCTAATATGTTGTTTCCTTGGTTGCATTGCAGTACATCTATAGTTGTAAAACAGAGACAGAAATGTCCAGACTTTTTCAGCAGAAACAGGAGAAGATAGAGAAAATAAAGGAGATGATGACAATGACTGCATGCATATAGCACATATTACTGTAGATCAACTCCAGATTCTTTTGGAGATTTGTGAACAGGAAGGTCTGCCTATTGTATAATAATAAAAGCCTTTGGTATACTGTTTAGAATAATCATATTAACGCAAATATCTAAACATGTGTTGCAATGTTTTCCAAGTTTCAGTTTAGTTCAACATACAATACAGGTTATTGTACCTGTTCACCGAAAAACCAGCTGGCCATTTTTAAAATTTATGGTTCAGGAAAAATACCTTTCCTTTCCATCCCTTCCCACATCCCAAGCCCAAATTTTACTTATCAAGTGATAACTTTACTTATTCCTGATCTTTAGCTGATAATCAGATATCTGTTCATTTCACTATTTGTTGTACTTGTTCCTCATTCAGTTCATCCAAGACAGGTGCATTCTATTTCAGAGAGTGTACAGTTTGACTCTTTAAAAAAGATAGTATATAATTATAAGCAATGATTAAAGTTCAAGCAGCTTCATTGTATTTAAGTATAAAGTGGCTTTAAGTCAAAATTGGTTAGAAAATTAAATCATGCATATCTTCAGCGAAATAACACATCGACTATGCAGTTCATCTTCATTATCAACATTTCTTCCTCCTCTGTTCATTTTCCTTCCTCGTTTCTGTGTACATTTCCCCCATCGATCTCTCCCCCCCACTCCCTTTTTTTTTCTTCTTTTTTTCTTTTTTTTTTATTTTATTTTAATAATACCTCTCTTGTCTCCATCATTCCAATGACTTGGGGAAAAGTTTTAAAAGTGTTAACAATACCTATTTCAAGATCAAAATTTGGAAGAATATATTCAGTGCATTCATGAGTATAAGCTAGAAATTCGCTTTGCTTGTTTGATATAAGCAACCAGGAAATGGAGCTTCATTTACTCGTGTGTGGGCGTTCACGTTCAAAGGGGGCGTATCACACCCAAAACTGAGCAAACAAACAAAAACATCGTAATAATTCAAATATCTTGGTGATTAGCATGTTACCTTTTGTACACAGCAAAAAAACATACCGTACCTGAGTGTTGCTGGTAGTAAGTGAAGAACTGCAAGGTAGAAATTCGCGGACTCTGGTCAGTCGACACGAATTTCTGAACGAGGAAGTTGCAGACGCCGCTCTCAGCTCTCTAACGTCGGAGAGAAGGAAGTCAATGTTATGAACTTATTTCCCTTTAGATGGACAGAGAGAGAGAGAGAGAGAGAGAGAGAATGAGATTGAGATGGTTTATTCATATAGGCCACAGCCCCTTTGAAGGGGTATATACAGTAAAATGCTGAAGTCATACATTCAAAAGTCTTCATGATGTAACATATACACTTCTCCTTTTGAGTGCATTATACAGATATAAAGCGAACTCCTTGACAGTCTTTTCACTTGTTGACGACATTAACATGGTAAGTCTAAAAAGCAAGGGTATTGACAGTATTTAACTGGAATTAATTGTTCTCTAAGATCTCTTAATACAGGGCAACACAGCACAAAGTGAACTTCATCTTCTTTAGATTGTTGACACGTTGGACAAAACAAATTTTGGACACATGATTTTCGATATCGATAATAATGCGTACATATTTCAGTAACACCTAATCTAAACCTTGCCAAAGTATATTTCAGATGTCTATCAAGTCTCATTGACAAATAAATTTCCGTGGAGAGAGAGAGAGAGAGAGAGACTTACTGAACACTGAAACGTTTAATGTCATTAGAAAAGCTCCGGTGACATAGTAGGTACTAATCAGAACAAATAGAGATATAAAAATCATTTCTGTACGTCTTACGACAGTAGTGAAAAGATAATAATAATAATAATAATACGTCCAACATGGGCGCGCGAGCCTGCTGTTTGCAATGTGTCGGCTATTTGTGGTCAGTAGCAGCCCATTATACAGTTGAGTCTGAATACTTCAACGTCTCTTCAAATTTGTTACGAATGTAGCCTGGGTTTGTATCACTCTGTGTGTGTGTGTGTGTGTGTGTGTGTGTGTGTGTGTGTGTGTGTGTGTGAAGTTATACTGAATGTGGGGTTGTTGGTTTGTTTTGTTGTTGTTGTTGCTGCTGCTGTTGTTGTTTTCCCCAAAAGGAAGAAAGTTTGCTATACTCACGGATGTGTGTCGATCTGTGTATGTGCGCGCGCACGTGCACTGAGTCAGTGTGTGTGTGTGTGTGTGTGTGTGTGTGTGTGTGTGTGTGAGGGGTTATTGTGGATGTTTTTCAAAAGCGACAACTGAGAACTAGACTGCCACCCTCCGGCGACCCCTCCCTGAGTAAATAAAAAATAAAAACAGAATGTTAAAATTAATGGTTAACTGAAAGAATAACTGATACGTATTACATCGGTCTTACAATCACTGACACGAACAAATAACACAAACTTAATCATCAGCAGCATCAAAAATGTTTCATTGTCAAAAAGAAAACAAAAATGAATTCTCTCTCACCGACGGACACACACACTCACCGGCCTGACTGACACAGTGATACGCAGACAAACAGTGATACTCAAAGACAGTGATACACAGAAAAGACACGAAGACAGACAGACAAACAGACTGAAACTGTGAGACAAAGACACACAGACGGACTCGGAGACCGGCTGACATATACACAGAGAAAAACAGATGCAGACATCTCTAGACATTAAAAGAGACAAATGCAGATACTGAGAGACAGTGACAAAAATTAAGAGACTGAGATACGAGAGAGACAAAAGACAGATACACAAATACATGCATATAAACAGGCCGGTAGAGAGGCACCAACAGAGACAAAGACAGACTTCGGACAAATAGAACGCCGACGCGTGTGATTAACAACTGACGACTTTTTTTCTTTAATATTCAGACCCAGACACATCTGTCACCGATCATCAACTTATCAGAATCAGACATACAACTACGACTTTTTTCTTCATTAAGACCAGACACATCTGTCACCGCTCATCAACTGATCAGAATCAGACATACAACATACAGACTTTACAGGCTTCACAAAAAGTTAAGGACCAGTTCATAGAAGCAGGTAATCGAGACATGACTGAAGTTATGCAGGTTCAGTGCATAATCATGGCCCATCACATGCCTTTCACTGAATACACTGACGGCTGTTTCAAGCACACTGATGTGCTCCATAAGCAGCTTGACAAAGTGCGTTTGAAAAAAAAGACATCTATTCAGTGGTCTATAAAAGATAACTGTGCATTGTCATTATAGAATTTTTTAGATCAATAAAAATGGGGTAAGTGCATGCTTCAGACAGTACCTCTTGTTATGAGTGGTGTTCATTATCCTACATTGCTGCATACACGGCTGTTTGGGGGGAAAAGTACAAATAAAGAAATGAAGAATCAGCATTATTTCACCAAGAATGTTGAAGTTCCCAAGTGGTCCTCGACTTTTTGTGAAACCTGTATGTATACACACACTGCAAAGCGGCCATGCTGGTGGTATTACGACACAGCGTCATATGGCTTCTGCCTCGCGCCTGTCCTTCCACAATACTTGCCAGTATCGCTTACAATTACTGTCAGCAGTAAACATTTGAGTCTGCACAACATTCATGTTGACACACACATGCTGTAGCCTACATGGGATCTGACTTGGGGCCTAAAGGGGTTAAATGTCTCATAGCCTTTTCCGGCCATCGGGCGGTGAATTCATATCCAGTGTCGAGTGTTCGGCACTGACTGGAAAGTGAGGCTCAATCTTCTCGTTCCGCCGTTTTAACCATCCCTAGTCATAGTCAGGTAGTAATCATTCACACCTGGATGGAGTGAGGAAAATCGGAGTAAAGTGGCATTCCCAAGGACACTACACCATGCCGAAACGGACCGGCCAGTGATCACTGATGAACTCTGGGTAAGAGGCCCGACGTCGGTCTGTCAGCCAAACGCGGCAAGGCTTCTCTCTGACGTAACAGAATGACAACCACGTGCCTGTCAGGCGGGAAAGCTTATCAGCCGTGACGTCATTACCACGCAGCACAACCATACACTCGTCTTTCCATTCTTAGTAGCCATCTGGTGATAAAATCATTTTTGCATTGAGATATCCAGCACTGTTTTCCTGCACAATAACACTGACAACAGGGACCCGACGTACTTGAAAACAAAGTTGTCAGTCAATACATAGTTAGCAGCAACACAAACGTGCATACATTTCCAGAAGAAGAAAAAATTCCAGAGAGAAAAATATTTGACGATGGAGCTGTTAGATTTGACATGCAGAACTATCAAATCTAATATCTGCAAGTCCACTTCCTACTTTGGCCCATGCCGGACCACGATCATATCAAATACGGAAGAACTTCAACCACGAGGTTGATGGATCCTGTAATCTTGTGATTTGCTTGGAAAGATTCGTTGATAATTTTTGTCTTTATTTTTCATGGTTTTTTTTTGTTGTTGTTTTTCAATAATTTGCGGTTATTTCAAACACGCTACACAGTCATGGGAAGTAGGTCCCATAATTAAATAAAAAGTTGTTAATAAATGTGGTGTACTGTCTCATAGAAAAAAACCCCATTGAACAACCATTTTAATCCTTTCATCCACATCTCGGAGTACGGGGGGGGGAGATAGCTGAATGCACAGCCATGATTTTACCCGAGGCATTCCTGACAGTAAATATAAGCATGAAGTCTAAATAAACTTATAGACGAGGGATAAAAGTCATCAAAATCAAGCAACATTGCATGAAAAAAATAATTCCTTCACATTCAAGTTTATAAATTTCTTTGGTATCAACGTTATTCAACGCACTCAAAAGCCAAATGAAACCGATGAAATCACCAATGCTATCCATGTAGTGTTACAATCTGGTCATAAACGCAGCTCCCGTGCTATCGATGCTACTCAAATGATTTGTGCAGCAAAGTTTTGCGGCTGTTGTTCAAGCCATTCTTGTATTGCTTTATGAAACATGATAGCAGATTATGTTCACAGTGTCTTTATATATAGCTGTGGTGCTTTTTATCTAATAAACGGATCAAGAATCCCAAACGTAGCCTGAACAAGCAGACACAGTCACATATATAATGAAGCCAAGAGTAATTATGCACAGTTTCATCCAAAACCTTACGTAACATTCAACACATCACACAGCAAATATTCATCATTTACTGGATCAGCCCCTAATGTACTTCTCATTTTGATACGTAATGGGCAAATGCGTGTCTTATCAGATGCAAATGAAGATTTTGTTCGTTTTCGAGCTCAAGTCATATTCCATTTTTCAGTTTCAATGATCTTTAGTAACTTTCACACCGTTGAAAGAAAACTGGCATGACCATTAATTTGCAACGTATACATCAATGTATTCACAGGGAGATCTGCACGCGCGTGTGTGTGCGTGTGTGTGTGTGTGTGCGCGCGCGTGCACACACACACACACACACACACACACACACACAGAGCTATACACACTGCTCAACGTGATACTCTCTGACACAATGAGCTTTTCTTCCTCAGTCTTGACAGGTCACCTCACACTGATGCCATCCGTTTCAACTCGCGAACAGGCAGACAGTCACGTTTGACACACTTCCCCATTGACACAGACAGTGGGCTGAACAGCAAGATGTATTCCGCCTTTACCTTCCTTATAATTACTATAATAAAATGTAATCAAACAGCTAGGTCTACTTCGCCTGTGTTTGCAATAATGAAATGTAATCACCGAGGTCTGTTCAGTCTTCTTCTTGGAATCAAACCGCCTTGTCCATTCAGTCTTTGTCTTCCTTATAATTGCTGTAATAAAATGTAATCAAACAGCTAGGTCTATTCCATCTTATTCTGCCTTATAATTGTTATAATGAAATGCAATCAAACAGCCAGGTCTATTCCATCTTATTCTGCCTTATAATTGCTATAATGAAATGTAATCAAACAGCTAGGTCTGTTCCATCTTATTCTGCCTTATAATTTCTACAATGAAATGTATCAAACAGCTAGATCTATTCCACCTTCCTCTGTCTTATAATTGCTGTAATGAAATGTAATCAAACTGCTAAGTCTATTCCACCGTCCTCTGTCTTATAATTCCTATCATGAAATGTAAACAAACAGCTAAGTCTATTCCACCTTCCTCTGTTTTATAATTGCTATAATGAAATGTAATCAAACTGCTAGGTCTATTCCACCTTCCTCTGTCTTATAATTGCTGTAATGAAATGTAATCAAACAGCTAGGTCTATTCCATCTTATTCTGTCTTATAATTGCTGTAATGAAATGTAATCAAACTGCTAGGTCTGTTCCACCTTCCTCTGTCTTATAATTGCTATAATGAAATGTAATCAAACAGCTAGGTCTATTCCATCTTCCTCTGCCTTACGATTGCTATTATGAAAGGTATCAGCCAGGTCTAGCCAGTCTTC
>JAAQRG010222622.1:0-10145 GCA_011634625.1 Babylonia areolata | reverse complement strand
GTCCTTCAACCCAACCAACCCCTACAAGTAAGTAAACACATAAAACCCATTAAGTTAGTAACTACACACACACACACACACACACACACACACACAAATTAACAGATTAATGACTCTCTAAAGATGGGTCAACGAAGAAGAAGACAACAACAACAAAACAACACAAAAGAGAGAAAGACTGAGAGAGAGAGAGAGACAGAGAGAGACAGAGAGAATACAAGAAGAACACTATATAAACAGGTCTGCCAGGTGACCATTCTGACCTACCTACCAACTGTGTATGCTAACTGGTTCCAACTGTTTGCTGTGAGTTAGCTCAGCCAGTCCTGTATGTTTGTCACAGAGCTTTGAGAGTAACAATGGGTCAAATCATGCCTGCACAGCAGGGATTGTGTGCCCAGATCCTAGAGGGACTTGGCTTTACCTGTCTGAGCTGGTTACTCATTCAAGTACGGCAGTAGTGGTTGGGACTTTCACTTGTTCCATTTCACGATAATAATCATCTGTCCCATGTTTGCTGATGGGGTGGGATTGGAACACCAGTCCCACTACTAAATGCGTCATTCTGCTGTTTTGAAAACAACAACAAAACAACAACAACAAAAAAACACAAAAAAACCCCAAAAACCCCCACAAAAAACCCCCCAAAAAACCACACACACAAAAAACCAACCCAAAACAAAATAGAAGAACGAGACAGAAAAAAAAGTAACAAAGAATGTTAGCTTGTTTAGTTTGTTTTATATCACTGGCAACTAGTAAGAATGATATAATTCTGTAGGTTTTTTTGTTTGTTTGTTTTTGTTTTTTTTGGGGGGGGGGGAGTTATATGAAAACAATGCTCCCCCTCCCATTCTTTTTTCTCTTCTTCTCATTGATTCTCCTTTTAGGGTGTGAAACTATAATCTCATAACAGATCTCAAGGCCGATGCATGGGAAATATTTACATTTTGAAATATTTGATATCATCTCATTCTCACATGTCTATTCATCAAAATTATCAGAAGTGTGAGTGAGTGTGTGTGTGTGTGTGTGTGTGTGTGTGTGTGTGTGTGTGTGCATGAGTGTACATAAGTGCATATGCATGCAAAACTGTAAGAGAAAAAGGTCAGGAGGAGGTGGGAGGAAAGTAAGAAAGGATGATTGAGGGGGAAAGAGTGAAAGAGATAATGAGCATACAAAGAGCGAAAGAGAAAATGAGTATAATATAAACCCAGGTGCTTGCATTTACAAATATCACAAACTTGTAAACAACAAAAAAAAAATGTGCACAAGCACCTATGTGCTCTTGTAAACATTGCATAGTTATGTCGCTTAATGATTAATAAAACAAATTTGCACTATATCATGAATTCTATATCCGATAAATTTCACAATACAACAATATTCCGAGTACTGCTTCTTGGATTTGTCTGTCTTTTGTTGTTGTTGTTTTTGTTCGTTTTTTTTGCTAATGAAAGGCTGATATAAACTTTCCTAAATCTAAAATATTTACAGACCTGTATCAACCAATTCTTAAAAAATGTAATTTTCATTCATCTGAGTAATTTCATTCAGCCCCGAGGAGAATATTTCAAATCAACAATGGATTCTGAAAATTTAAAAAACAATGAAATCACTAAACAGTAAATGAGTATCACGTGAATATCATTTAGAATAGAATATTTATCATAATAATATTTGTATTTGTATTTCTTTTTATCACAACAGATTTTTCTGTGTGAAATTCGGGCTGCTCTCCCCAGGGAGAGTGTGTCTCTATACAGTATACTACAGTGCCACCCATTTTTAAAAATTTTTTTCCTGCGTGCAGTTTTATTTGTTTTCCTATCGAAGTGAATTTTTCAACTGAATTTTGCCAAGAACAACCCTTTTGTTGCCATGGGTTCTTTTACGTGCGCTAAGTCAGTAAGTGCATGCTGCATATGGGACCTTGGTTTATCGTCTCATCTGAATCACTAGCATCCAGACCACCACTCAAGGTCTAGTGGAGGGGGAGAAAATATCGACGGCTGAGCCATGATTCAAACCAGCGCGCTCAGATTCTCTTGCTTCCTAAGCGGATGCGTTACCTCTAGGCCATCACTCCACTATATATATAAAAAAAATATAAATCAGAAATATCTAAGTTTATACTCTGTATTCCCCTGAAAACAGAGTATTACTGCCTACAAGGCAGGAGTAAAAGCAGTTATAAATGCATGTAAAACCCTACTCATGAATGAGTGAATGTGGGGTTCGCAGCGCTCAAATAAAGAAGAAGAAGAACACTCTGGATTAATCTGGATAAATATATCGGACAAGACTATATTCCATACTTGTTTACATATGACATGTACACTATAAAAATTAAATTTTCACCAAGGAAACACTTACATGCTGTAATAACTCGTAGTCGCACACAACTGTCGTGTAGTGTCAAAAAGTAGTATTCTGAAAATATATCCTTCAGCTCCTTGTTTTGTTCATTTGTCAGATATTGTTCTCAATATATTCGCAACAGTACACTTTCTCAATATCAGTGGAATTGGAATGGTTTGATGTGACTAACAGTAACACTGACAAATGAAAACTGGGCTAGCGAAACTAAACAGACTATTTATATAACAATCTGTGCAATTGTAGTAGTGGTTTTCTTATCAAATTTATTCTTGCATGATCAATCTGTTGAGTAGCAAAATATACAGTATAAACAAGGGTTCTTGTTACTTAATATAGTCCAGCAGACTGCATAGGTCCATATCAGGACTGTCAAACCAATAAACAAGGGACAATACTGCAAGATACACACACACACACACACACACACACACACACAGATGGGGGCAGGAGATTTATATCACTGTTTCAATCAATCCAACGATTACTGTCACAAACCAGTGATAACCTCAAGTTGTTACAGGCTGTAAAAGCAAAGCCAGACCTGACCTTGATGTTGAGAACATGAAATGTGACTGATCTTAACAGTGGTGAACAGTAAAAGAAAAATCAAAAGACGAAAAAAAGACATGAAAACAAAGTGAGAGCTAGAAGATGTTCTAAATCAGGTAGACTTACATTTGATAAGCTTTCACATGAACATATAAAAAATCTTCATTGCTATTTTATCAAAGTTATGAAATGCAGGCATGTGGCAGAATGGTTAAGATGCTTATCTGCTGATACATTGTCTATGAGGGTCTGTGAATCTTGTCTCACCCTTTCTATTAAGTTTGACTGGAAAATCAAACTGAGCATTCAGTTATTCAGATGAGATGATAAACCGAGGTCCTGTGTACAGCACACACTTGGCGTGCTGAAAAAGGACTCATGGCAATGTATGTGTTATCCTCTGGCACAATTTTGTGGAAGAAATGCATTTTTATTGGTACACAAATATATATGCATGCACTCAAGGCCTGACCAGTGCACTGGGTTTTGCTGGTGTCAGACATCTGCAAAGCAGATGTGGTACAGTGTGTGGATTTGTCCAAATGCAACTAATAATTTACTGTGAGGAGTGAACAGACGGAACAAAACTGAAGATTTACTGTGAAGAGTGAACAGACAGAACACTTAAAAAGGACAGCATTCCCACATTTATGTACTGTTGTTCACACACAGAATTATATATTAAAAAACAAACAAACAACAACAACAACAAAAAAGAAACAAAAAAACCAGCACATATGACCATGCATGCAGTACGATATATAAATAACTGACCAGGTGCATGTTCTACTTTTCTTCCATGAAAATATACACAAACGCTTCATAATTAGATATTCAAAACAAATGGCTGTTGATCGAGAAATCTGATCTGAACACGAAAATCACTCAAGCGAGGAGGCCTTGAGTGCGCTAACTAGTACACTGTGCATGCTGTAACATGGGCTGCTTACCTTAGAAGGTAGACTGCTCTTTCAATGTCTGTCAATTTCTCGTCAACCGTAAGGCTTTCGAGTTCTTCAGAGGTCTGAAAAGCAAAAAACAATGTTAGCGTTGTCTTCTAAAAACATCCCCAACTGAATTTAAAATAGATAAGGCATATGGTTACTAAACAATTTATGATACAAATACACGTACCTTTAGTGGTTTTGTTGTCGGTCGATCGAGATTCAGCTCTTCCAGTTCGTCTATCAGAACCCCGGGCCCATCCATTCTGAAATAAGGAATGGACGAAGCTTTCTTGTTCAGCTTACGTCATCGTTTCCCCACTGATATCACTAGAAAT
The DNA here is from genome assembly GCA_011634625.1 of Babylonia areolata. Lineage (NCBI taxonomy): Eukaryota > Metazoa > Mollusca > Gastropoda > Neogastropoda > Buccinidae > Babylonia > Babylonia areolata. The sequence continues at coordinate 5,932 of JAAQRG010222622.1, read as the reverse complement.
TAAGAATATAACATCTCCGACAAGAATGTAAACAGCAAGATATTCACGATTCACAGTTCACGGTTCGTTGACAAAGAGTGGCTTCTCTTGACAACATAAACTTCCACCATGTTTCTCGGGCTCCAAATCACGCCAGTTTCCGCGATATCTCGGGAGATTCGTTCACAAGCGCTAAATTGAAAATGGCACTTTTCGGAGTAGCAAGAACATTCGGAAGGAAACGCAGTCAGATGGATTGAAAATGCTGTATTTTTCTTTTTATTTAAATGATTTAACTTATGTTAGATATTTCGACACATGCTTTTGTATCACATGTCTCGTTTTGTTTGCGTAAAACTGAATATAAGTCTAAATCTCGGTGTCAGTATTCGTTATTTTATTATTTGCATCACCTGGTGTGTGTGTGTGTGTGTGTGTGTGTGTGTGTGTGTGTGTGTGTGTGTGTGACTTTCTGCGTCTGTTCCCGGCTGTCTCTGTGTGTATGGTGTGTGTAGTATGTCAATGTGTGCGCGCCTCATCATAGCACCCATGAGCGTGCACATGGTAGGCCTATGTGCATGTGGTGCACGACCGTGTGTGTCACACTGTCTGCCAAGTGTTCGTGTCTGTGTGGGCGCGTGCGTGCGTGTGTTTGTGTTTGTCTGTGTGTGTGTCGTATCTTTAGTTTTCCTGACACTGGCAATAATCTTTAAGTTTCTGAACAGCTAACTATATTGTATTTCAGTGACAGTGTAAACTGGTTTGATGCCCCCTACTCCGTCCCCTTACTGATGCCTTTGCCTATATTAATTTATTTGAATACCGGCTTCGCCCATGTGTTCACTGTTCATAACATACTAATTTCAGACCTTCTAAACAAGAAGAAATCTTCCCGACCCGTTCAGAACTAGACAGAGGAGTGAATATTCATTGTCACATTGGATACTGATGATCAGTTTTGCTTGACTTGCCATAGGTAAGCAATTTTGTCCGTTTTCGTTGCACCAGCGCTAAAGCTTGAAAAGGACCTTGACTGGGTTGCGTGAGTATATGGAATTTACCGTGGAGTTGGGAACATTAGTAAGTTCGTTCCGAGTCATGCAACGAACCCACCTTTGAGTCATAAACAAGTCAGTGCACACCATGATTACCAATGTAGAGTCCACCCAGCACGAAACACAAAAACCCACACGTGTTTGATTAATTGAATTAAATTACGTTTTTTTCTAGCGTCTCCAGACGGCGATGTATGTGTTGATCCATTTAATGATGTACTGTATTGTATTGCATGGTGCTGTATTGTAAATACTGAACGTTTTACGCTGGACCCGGCGAAAGCAGATGGCGCAAGCAGGATGGGTTGGTGGTGGATGGATGGATGGACACACAGAGACAGACAGACAGACAGACACACGCACACGCACGCACGCACACACACACACACACACACCGCGGCACACACACACTGACACACACACACACACACACACACACATACACACACACACTGCGCTGAGAAAGACATGATATGGCACAGGTAGCAGTGCAGAACATCATATTGAGGCGGGGAGCGTGTCTTTGTTCCCCCAGGTCTATGTTTCCTCTGAGGTCTATATTGCCCCAGGTCTACGTTCCTCCAGCTGTTTGTATGTTTACTTATACAAACGCTTTTGGGTGGTGGTCAGTGGTCACTTGTGGTCACTGAGCCATTGATCAAATCCGGTGATAATGTGTTAATATTACATAGGATAGAATGTACAAAGAAGTCAACGCAAACTGCAGTAAGTACTACGCCAAGAAGTCTTATCATTACACGACATTGCAAAAAAAAACCACAAACAAAAACAAACAACAACAACAACAAAAAAAAACAACAAAAAAAAACGCTGAAAACGTGTAGGCAGTAATCAGTCAGTAATGATCAGCAATAGTCAGCAGTGGTCAGTTCAGTTGAGGGATAAATATTGTCAGGAAGTCCCAATACTGCATAGTCGTCACAAAATGATACACCTTGAACGCCGGGATAGTGATTAGTAGTGTTCAGCAGCGGTCAGATATTGGTCAAAACCCCACTAATTAATGCATTCACGTAATAGAACAATGTAATTTGAACACTATTGCATATTGGTCAGTGGTGGTGAACAGAAATCAGTAATGGCCAGCAGTAGTCACTGTGGTCAGTTAGTGTCAGTAAGTCAAAATATCGCATGACTGTCATAAAGTAATGCAACTTGAACACAGTTAGTGGTCAGTAGTGGTCATTGGCAGGCACTGAGTGGCCTGCAGTGGTCAGGCAGACACCAAACACCAGCTAAGGCATAACAATGCACAGCCGTCACAAAACGCGGTGTGAGTACTTTTGGGCTGCGGTAAAAATTTTAAAAAAGTTGTCAGCAGAAGCCCTAAATCGGCCGGGGGGGAATGTAGACTTGGGGGAACATTGACCTGAGGGAACTTAGGTCTTTCCCCTCGAGGCCAGAATAATTAACATTACACTGACAGAAAACACGTCGACAAATTGATTTAAAAATAAAAAGTAACGTGGAAATAAGAAGAAATTGACGATGAATGGAATAAAACTGCAACGATATGTTCTGATAATACAGACGCAATATATTATGTCAACACAGTGTGACAGTAAATCTACATGTTAAGGAAGGCTGCGTGACGTCATCGCGTCGGAGATATAACACAAAATGGCGTGGTTGAGAAACGACACAGACACTAATTGGCCCTATTACCCTCTATCCATCTCCCAAAATGTTAACCCGCAGAGAGCGGCATTTGTGGTGAAAACTGTCCTCGGGGAAAATTTCGCAGGTCGGCGGCAGAAGATCAAACCCCGTTTAGAGCGTGCATCTCGTTGGAAAGGCCAGTTTGAACCAGGGTGTCTGTGTACAAGGACAGACCACGTTGAAACACACACACACACACGCGCGCACACACACACACACATGTTGGTGAGAACACCAACTCAACCAAAACCTCTTCTAGCTGAGTGGACGGTTGGGGGTGGGGGTGGGGAGGACATACCACGTGACTGAAACACTTCCGACATCGTTTTTCTCCGACGTTCCGAATACGATTTGCCTGTCCCCATCGAACGTTGTCGTTGTTCGCACGGGAACCAGTATGTCAGTCAACGCATTTTACCTGAGCGTGGAGCAGTCGTCTTCCACGTCAGGCTCTACTGGCGGGCCGACAACACAAAAGACGTGGGCTGCCGCACAGCATCACCACTCGGCAGAGGTGAAGACCAAGTGCTGGACTTTCAAGCAGACTGAAATCAACATGGAATCGGGAATTCCTGAGGGTTGTGTGGAGGAGGTCAGCAGTTCTGCTACCGGTGTGCAGTCCGGCAGCGATCAGAGCTCGTGCAGCACCCCCTGCACGTCCACCCGACCCAGCACGTCCGTTGCCGAGGACAGGGGAAGCTTTAGAAGTGAAGGTGAGCTATCATGATCAGGGTCAGCTGTAATCAGTGTGTTGGCTAGATAACGAAAGTGGAAAGACTTCCGCCTGTATCCCCTTGACTCCCTTGTTCCAGGAATCAGTATTATGTCTAAATACCCTGAACTGAAAGGAACGATCATCTGATGCATTTTAAGACAAGATATCATGTGACTGAAATAAGAAAAAACGTGGTTAAAACACCGAATCTGTTCTAAATTTGGAAAAGAGTAAACCGGAAAGATGGGAGCGAGCGGTCTTGCTGCCAAGGTTTGAAAATTCAGTAATCTATTATGACAGGCTGTGTTCTCATTTCTTCCCCTCTGTGTAACTAACGGAGTGAACGTGCACGCATTGTCAGGTTGTGAACAATACTCATTCCGTCTTGAGGAGAAAAATTGTGGATATTGTCGAAGTTGTGATCCACTACTAAATAAGTTTTAGCACAGAGGCATTTGCAGTGCCACAGTTAGTTTGATGTGCTGATTGAAACACAATCACGTGCACCACGACGCATGCCATTCGAGCGTTACCACCGATGATTTACATGACTATCCTGACACCACCTGGATCTGAGCATGGGCATACGTGATACGAAAGAGCAGAGAGTCTTGCCCAAGCATATGATTGCTGTGTGTCCAATAATGAAATAAGATGAGGGAGATAGAAAGGAAATTTTATCCGGGGGTCATGCATTCTTTGCTTGAAGGCATACTTGTTGGACATGGGCGGTCGTTATACTTGTCAAACAACGGATACTTTTATCAATGAATGATTGAGGTAATCGTGTGTGTCTGTCAAGTCAAGATTTTATTTCATGATGGTAAATTGAATAAGTGACGATTGCTTTTTTACATCGAGCCATCAAGTGTGTGTGTGTGTGTGTGTGTGTGTGTGTGTGTGTGTGTGTGTGTGTGTGTGTGTGTGCGTGCGTGTGCGTGCGTGCGTGCGTTCATGTGCGTGTGTGAGTGTGTGTACGCGCGCGCGCGCGTGTGTGTATGTGTGTGTGCGTGCGTGCGTGCGTGCGTGTGTGTGTGTGTGTGTGTGTGTGTGTGCGTGCCAGTGCGTGTGCGTGCGTGCGTGCGTGTGTGTGTGTGTGTGTGTGTGTGTGTGTGCGCGCGCGCGTGCCAGTGTGTGCGCGTGTGTGCGTGCGTGCGTGTGTGTGTACGCGCGTGTGCGTGTGTGCGCATGTGCGTGCGTGTGTGTGTGTGTGCATGCGTGTGTGTGTGTGTGTGTGTGTGTGTGTGTGTGTGTGCAGTGAGGCCGTTGCCGAAGAACGCCGTGGAGCTGATCGCCTGGGCCATAACGGAGTGCAACACCACCACTCCCACCCTCTCCCAGATCGCCACCCACATTCAGGTCAGGCAAATCACGTCCCTTGTTCATGTTGTTGTTGTTGTCGTCGTTGTTGTTTCTCAGTCGTCGTCGTCGTCGCTGTTGTTGTTGTTGTTGATGTTGTTGCTGTTGCTGCTGTTGCTGCTGCTGCTGCTTCATATCACCAACTTCTCGGCCTTCTTCGTCATCCTTCTTCGGCCCTCGCCGCCTTCTACTTCTTCTCATGGGTCCTCTCCTCTTCAGGAAATTGGGGAGGTTGAGAGCTCAGAATAGTAAAAGAAAAAACAAAACAAAACAAAAAACAAAACAAAAAAACAAAAACAAACAAACAAAAACCAAACAAACAAAAATAAAACAAAACACACGGCAAAAAGGGTGGTATTCGCATGATGTATGGCCGGCCGCCTGACGAAAATGGTAAACCCGTCCGTCCGTCCGAAATGGGTATACCCATACGGATACATTCTTATTCCGACTTCAACACAGAAGAGTAGACGGGTGAAAATGTTACATTCTTGAAAGTCTGCAGCCTGACGTAAAAAGAAGAAAGGGTGGCCTTGCGTTGTAGCGATCAACAGCACTCTCTCCGAGAAAAGCGAACCAAATTCCATACATGGAAACTGGTGGTGGCAAGAAAGTCATGTAATTCCATGCAGAGAAATCAGTTATGACTGACAAGAAAATACTGTCATGAAACATGGCGTACTATAAAGCATGGAACACTTCATTTCGTCATCTCGTTTTAAGGGTTATTCACATTAAATGTAATGTCACTTTAGATATGTAAATTGCTACAGGAAAGTGTAATGTCAACGATTTCCATGGATTAATTGATTGTTTGAGGGAAAGTCGCAACGTTCGTGGGATGCTTGTTATTGTTATCATTATGATAATTATGATTATGATGATGATGATGATGATGATGATGATTATTGTTATTTTGTTATTGTTATTATTATTAGTAGTAGTATCATCATCATTATTATTGTTACTATTGTTATTGTTACTATTGTTACTATTATTATTATCATCATTATTATTGTTACTATTGTTATTGTTACTATTGTTATGTCAGGTCAGGTCATTAGATCTGCTACTGGTAACCTGTAATCCAGTACAACCTGTTCAGGGTCGGGTTGCCGACGACTAAACCGGCACTCCCACCGCT
>JAAQRG010222620.1:0-7500 GCA_011634625.1 Babylonia areolata | reverse complement strand
GATGCGTTGTCAATTCAGATATTCCTAATCTAAACTTCGTTGTAATAAATTTCAAGTGTCTATCTATATCTAGCAGCAAATAATGTTTTAAATCATGCGAGAGAGAGAGAGAGAGAGAGAGAGAGAGAGAGAGAGAGAGAGACAGAGACAGAGACAGAGACAGAGAGATACAGACAGAAACAGACAGCGATGAGAGAATCACCTTTCAAAGCAGCCTCCCGTGCCTCCTCACTGACTGATGCAAACGAAGAACGAGAAAAAAAAAGACATCTGACAATAAATCCCAGCAACATTAAACGAGGCTGGGGAAAAAAAAGAAGAAAATGCCCACACATTCATCAGTGGGTCCCTGAACAGCGAGGCAAACAAAATATGGAACCAAAAAACCAGTCCTCACACTGCCCACCCCCAAATTCCTCAGCCCCTATTTCCGTGTTGTAGCCTAGCCAGACTGTATCCAGACATGAAGAACTCCACCAATATTGCCAGTCTCCGTGCCACAGACCCAGCTTCTTTCAACATCTAACACAGTACGGCAAGTGACATCATATCCTGTGTGACTGAAACCCTTCTCCTTCAAACCGCTGCAAAGCCCCATTCAATGTAACCACAACCACCTATATACTACCATCCTTCGCACAAACTCACACCACCCAGACTAAATTTCTATCCATACAATACCACTCCATCATCTAAATCTAAATACAACAACAACAACAACAACAGCAAAACCAACAACAACAACAACAAAACCAACAACAAAGCAACAAGCAAAAAGTAAAACCTCAACTCCAAATGGACTCTAGGCGGCAATCCAATCCATAATAACTTACCAAAGCAAACCACCAGTGGAATATCCAAAATGATGGGAACTATCCAGAAACTGCGACAGGCTTTCTCCCACATGTCAATAGAAAAGAAATCCCCAAAAACCAGTTTGGAAAAAAAAACCCAAAACATGAAACCCATTACGACACTGACTACAGGCTGTTATCTTATATATTGTTATATTTTGTTATCTTATATATATATTTATTTATTTTTTTACATTATAGTTATTATTTTATTTATTTGTTTAAGCTTATCTATTATTTATTTACCTTTTTTTTCCCCCTCAAGGCCTGACTAAGCGCGTTGGGCTACGCTGCTGGTCAGGCATCTGCTTGGCAGATGTGGTGTAGCGTATTATGGATTTGTCCGAACGCAGTGACGCCTCCTTGAGCTACTGAAACTGAAACTGAAACTGATAGTCTGCCCCGCCTGCGAAGAACAGAGTGAAGGGGACAGAGACAGGCAGAGTGAGACAGACTCATTTTGAAGATACAGATGATTGACTTTATCTCTGACACCACGTCGTGACAGGCGTCCACCGGAAGATCCGGGTCACGGGATCAGACGATTCCCTCCATGCCGGCTGTGTGTCAGTGTTAGGGACAGGAAGTGGGCAGGAAAGGGGAGGGAGGGAAGGGGGTTGTGCAATGGGGCATGTTTTTTTGTTTGTTTTTGTTGTTGTTGTTGTTTTTTTGTTCAGGAATCTTGCAAAAATCACTGTGATGGGAAGCGTACCAGATATAATACTTGAAATAAATCAGCGATTTGACAAAAAAAAAAAAAAAAAAAAAAAAAAATTGCATGAACAGATAATAAATAAACAAACAAACATATCCCATATTCACGTACTGAATGTTAAACAACATAACCCATGTTGTATTTTAACGTGCACATATTATGTCTCTCTTGCCTCTAGAAGTTGTTCAAAAATGCATTACCTGTTGAAAAAACCCTTTTGTTGGGAGAAAAAACAAGTTGTGTTCAAAACGTTTTAGTTTAAAACTGACAAGATATCGAACTGACTAACCTTCAGTGATGAGTTACTTATATTATGTATGATAGTCAGTCGTGTCCGACTATGACCATCATAACGGCAGAGGAGGCAACTGCTGTTCCGACTGTTTGGGCTAGAATTTGATTACGGTGGAGAGTGTCTTGCCCAAGTACATCCCCACTCTCTGGGCCAAGAGGGTTTTAGGACAGTCGGCGTTGGGATAGTTCCCAAAGGCGAACTAGCCCACAAGGCTGCAGCACTAAGAGCCAGTGCAATTTTGCCTCCTAGTTTGAGAGTCATAGTCCTTCACAAAAGACTAAGCTGTAAATGGTTTCTCATTGACTGGAGAAACCATTGATAATACAGCTCTCACTTTGATGAGTTACTATCAGGGAAACAACTGCTCTCCCAAGCTGGTGTCTTTCAGTCCTTTGTTTTAAAATTGTGCGTGTCAGTGAAAGCTGGGCAGGAAAGTGTTTTGATTTCCTTCCACAAACGATTAAGTGCTACATACATTTATCATTATTACTGTGATTATGATGATTATGATGATGAGGAGGAGGAGGAAGAGGAGGAAGAGGAGGATCATCATCATCAGTGTTAATATTGTTATTAATATGGTTGCTATCATTAATATTATTATTATTATTATTATTATTATTATTATTATTATTATTATTATCATCATCATCATCAACTTCATCATCACCGACATCATCATCGTCATCATCATCATCGTCGTCATCATCATTATTATTACTATTACTACTGTTATCATTATCATAATGATTATTATTATCATCATCATCATCATCATTATTATCAACATCATTATCATTATTATTATCATTAGTAGTAGTAGTAGTAGTTGTTGTTGTTGTAGTGGTGTCATTATGACCACTCCCCACATTGTTGCACCTATGGACTGAGTTTCAGGATCGAAACTCCAGTTGTATCCTCCACCCCTCCTTACCCCCCACCCCACCCCTCTTTGCCACCCACCCCCACCCCTCCACACACACACACACAAACACACACACACACACACACATACACACACAGCCAGCCCAACACCTGAGAGCCCTCGACATTTCATAAGACTACGTTCCTGCAGTGGGCTGAAGGAGGTTTAGTTCAGCCGTCAGTTCCTACCTAGCCTGGAGAGCAAAACGTTATCTTTATGACACTCGACGAGTGATGAGATATAATACGCGCTGACTGACAGTTGTGCTTTTTTTTGGGGGGGGTTGATGGATTTTTAATCTGTGTATGCTTTGGCCAGTACCAAGAGCCTTTTTTTTTTTTTTTTTATCTGCCGGAGGCATCATACACACCTTTCCACTTTGCTTGCTTGTTCGTGTCCCCTTTCCTCCAATAACTGTTTTTAACTTTCAGTGAGAGTGAGAGATGGGGGTGGGGACTTTGGGGGGCGGGGTGTGGGGGGATACAGAGATAAGGGTGAGAGGGAGAGAGGGAGAGAGAGAGAGAGGGGGGGACAGAGAGGGAGAAGAGGGAGAGGGTGGGACAGCGAGAGAGGGAGAAGGGTGGGGGAGAGAGAGAGAGGGGGGCAGAGAGGGAGAGAAGGGAAGATTGGGACAACGAGAGGGAGAAGGGTGGGGAGGGATACAGAGAGAGAGAGAGAGAGAGAGAGGGGGGCAGAGAGGGAAGGGGAGAGGGTGGGACAGCGAGAGAGGGAGAAGGGTGGGGAGAGGGATACAGAGAGAGAGAGAGAGAGAGAGAGGGGGGGGACAGAGAGGGAGAGAAAGGATGAGGGTGGGACAGCGAGAGAGGGAGAAGGGTAGGGAGAGGGATACAGAGAGAGAGAGAGAGAGAGAGAGAGAGAGAGAGAGAGGCAGGCAGACAGACAGCCTGGGGGCAGAGAAAGAGATAGAGAGAGAGAAAGACAGACAGAGAAAGAGAGGAGTGGGGTGGAGAAAGGGAAACAGAGAGGAAGGGGACAGAGACAGAGGCAGACAGGTATTTTTGTATTTGTATTTCTTTTTATCACATCAGATTTCTCTGTGTGAAATTCGGGCTGCTCTCCCCAGGGAGAGCGCGTCGCCATACTACAGCGCCACCCATTTTTTTTTTGTGTATTTTTTTCCTGTGTGCAGTTTTATTTGTTTTTCCTATTGAAGTTGCGCAAGTCACCACTCAACATCACTCGCCAGGCACTTGACTGGAACCCCCAAGGCAAACGCAAAGTTGGCAGACCCAGGCAGACTTGGAGAAGAAGTACGGACACTGAAGTAAAGGCAGCCGGAATGACGTGGGCCCAGATAAAGAGGATCGTCCCAAACCGTGTCCGTTGGAGGAGTGCTGTTGCGGTCCTTTGTTTCCGAGCGGAGCTATAGGCATAAGTCAAGTAAGTCAAGTCCTATTGAAGTGGATTTTTGTTGCCGAGGGTTCTTTTACGTGCGCTAAGTGCATGCTGCACACGGGACCTCGGTTTATCGTCTCATCCGAATGACTAGCGTCCAGACCACCACTCAAGGTCTAGTGAAGGGGGAGAAAATTTCGGGGGCTGTGCCGTGATTCGAACCAGCGCGCTCAGATTCTCTCGCTTCCTAGGCGGACGCGTTACCTCTAGGCCATCACTCTAGAGGTGGGCGGGGGAGGAGGCGGAGGGGCGGGGAGGGCGGGGGGGCGGGGGGAGCAGGGGGGCGGAGGGGGAACAGAGACAGCAAAGGAGAGAGACTGCAGGAGAGAGACAGAGAGGGTGAAAGATAGAGAGAAAGAGAAAAAGAGAGAAACAGAGAGACAGACAGAGACAGAGAGATAGGGGAGAGAGAGACAGAGAGAGAGACAGAGACAGACAGAGAGAGAAACACAGAGACAGAAACAGAGACACACAATACACACAATAAACAAACTTTATTGTCTATACTTTGGTACAGAGATTTTCTTTTTAGCAGCAGCACATGTCCAACATAAGAAGAAAGCAACAAACAAATAAAATGAATAAATTGAATAGAAAATAAAAAAGATAAATTAAATGGCACCAAATGGAAATAGCTATATACAAATATACAGATTCCTAAAATTTCGTGCCTCTCCATTTCAGTCAGCCAAACCGCATTGCACATCTACCCCCCCCCCCCCACACACACACACACACATCACGCACACACACCACGCGCACTCACACATACACTCTCTCTCATCCCCTCTCTCTCTGTCTCTCTCTTCACAAGAAATGCAACTACAAATATCAGACAGTGAGACAGACAGACACAGGGACAGAGACAGAGACACAGAGACAGACACAGAAACAGAGAGATGTCAGAGACAGACCAAGCTCTTTCAGTCCCAGCAGGAAACCTCCACAAAACACCTCGTGTATTGATAACCATTGACGACTGGCGTCACTAACATCAATACAGCCATCACCTTGCCCTTTGAGAGCTGTTGTCTTCTTCTTCCTCTTCTCATTATTATTAGTATTATTATTTCAATTATTATTACTATCGGTGTATCAATACTTTTGTTGTCACTATTATCATTCTACTGCTGTTTCTACAACTACAGCAACAACAACTACAGTAACCTAGTTGTGGCCCCAAATTCAGAAGCTAATAGAGAGAGAGAGAGGGAAGTGGAGGGGGAGGGCAGAGGGCTCGCGAGAGGGATGGACATGTAGACACAGAGGGAGAAACAGACAGACATACAGTCAGGGCAAAACAAAACAAAACAAAACCAAACCAAACCAAACCAAACCAAAGGAAGCGCACGATGATGAGAATAAATTGTTTTGACATTTTACACGTCCCGACAAGAGCTGTGGGAGCAATGTGTGAGTCAGTGACCTTTATTTTCCTTTCTTTTTTTCTTTTTTTACGTCATGAGTGATGTCGTCATGTATGATGTCGTCATGTTCAGGCTGATTACGTGACAGCCAACAATTGAGGGGAGGGACCGGCTCTGAAGTCCGGACAAACTGAGAAAATAATGGCCAGTCCATGACAGTTTTACGTCATAAAACGTTTAATTTTTTTTTCTTTTTTTTCCCTGTCGGTTCACATGAAATACTTCTGGGGAAAGATCACGATCACATGTGAGTTTCAGTTTCAGTTTCAAGGAAATGTCAAAGCGTGTGGGCTGACCCACATACGCTACCTCAACATTATGTCAAATGCATCAGATAGGTATAACAAACATACATACATACATACATACAAAAGCAAGTGAAAAAAAAAGAACATAAGATACATAGAAGGTAACTTATAATCATTCATCTGGATTATTTATGTATGTGTGTGTGCGCGCTCTACAAAGTGGAGGAATCAGTGAGATAGATAGATAGATAGATAGATAGAGAGAGAGAGAGAGAGAGAGAGAGAGGAGGAGGAGGAGGAGGGATGAAACTCGTCATTTAACTGCCAATTCCCTTGAAATAGCGGGCATCGAAACCTTTCGCTGCACTCCCACAAAAAAACAACAACAAAACAACAACACCACCAACAACAAAACAACAACAACATATCTCCATGTGTGTGTGTGTGTGTGGGTGTGGTGGAGGGGGTTGCGCGCATAATTATATGTGTGAGTGCGAATGTGTGGTATGTAAATTTGAGCAAGCGTGCGTGCGTGTGTGAACGTGAAAACAACAACAACAAAACAAACAACAAACAACAACAACAACAACAACACACACACACACACACACACACACACAAGCTATTTGAAAAAAAAAAAAAAAAAAACGAAAAAAAGAAAAAAAAGATTCATTCACTTACGATTCAAGTTTGACGTGAAAGGGGCGACAGCGCTGTTGGAGCTGAGTTCTGTCACGTCTCACTGTTTCGCGAGATCTCTCCTACAGTGGAACTGGTCACTTCGCTGTGGTCAGTACGGCCTGGGACTGGTGGAGGGACACGTCTGGACAGACAGACAGATCAATTAACCGGGCATTAGGTCTTGCGATGGACAGCGTGTCAGTTTCCACTGACTGGTCAAGAAGACGGTTGGTGCTAGGCTGATTGGGTTGGATGGGATAGTAAAAACAAACAAACAATTAGTTGGTTGGTTAGACATCTAATTGGTTAGACGAGTCAGTAAGCAGGTCAGTAAGTCAGTCAGTGTTTAGACACGAACTTCACCACCACCACCACCACCACCACCGCCACCTCCCGCCACACACCACAAATATATAAAAAAAAATAAACAAAAAGCAAAACGAAAACCCAAAACAACAAAACATAAACACGAAAAAAATCATGGAAAGAAATAGAAACACAATCAGAGAGAGAGAGAGAGAGAGAGAGAGAGAGAGAGAGAGGGAGAGAGAGAGAGAGATACACAGACAGAGACAGGGACTGAATGAACGAACGAACGAACGAATGATTTATTGTGGTCAGACCCATTGTTGCCCATTCACAAATAGTCAGGGTGGGGTAGGCGTTGTACATGTCAGAAACCTAACGAAATATGAAATGCATTGTACACATGACACAATATCACGATCGTGACATGGAATCCACGTCATGCAATTAATTACAATTATGTCATATTAAGTCTATCTAAAGTGTTTGTTTTTAAAGAGGTCTACAAGTGAAAAAAAAAATGACACAGCGAAATAATCATGATAAATCCAGATGATTTCCATTTTTAACACTTTTACAAGCGTTTGAAGTTGTGCCTTTGAACGTATTCAGTAAATTGTCCATTAATTTTCT
>JAAQRG010222612.1:0-10175 GCA_011634625.1 Babylonia areolata | reverse complement strand
TGTTTGTTCGTTAATTATTTGTTTACTTGTCTAGTTATTTTCTTCTGACATGTAATTCTTTAATAATGCATTTAAAAATTGTAAGCACTAGTTAATTTTTTAGTTATTTTAAATTTCTTTAATATTTATCACAAATTTTCTTTCATTCACAACACCTGAATTTCATTTAAGTAAAAGAAGAGAGAGAGAGAGAGAGAGAGAGAGAGAAACACGCCTACACAGCCAGCTTTCCGCGAGTCGGTAAACTGATACTCGGGAAAAGGGGCGAAAACCCCGTCAGCGCGAGGCGGCTCTGGCTTCATTCGCGTTAGTAGAAACAAAGAAGGGAGCGTCTAGGAGTGGCGGGTCTTTCCGTAGGGCTAAAGTCTTTGGTATAACTAGCAGCCTTGATTTCTGGAAATTCTGCTCTAGAAGTTTCTTCTTTTCTTTCGCTCTTTGTTTCTGCCTTTTCTTCTTCTTTACTGTTGTGTCCTTTTTCTGCCTTCCTAGTCCATTTCCCTTTCTTTTGTCAAGCAAGCCTTGACACTGTGACGCACTGTCTGTGCTGTTTTGCTCTGGCGATTAGGTAGTGAACTTGTAAGACTGGGATGGGCAGTAGCTGTCCATTCTGTGGTGTTATTTGTCTTTATGGACTTTTTTTTTGTATTTTTTTGTTTGTCTTGTTTTGTGTTGATGCGGTTGAGCATTTATATGGTTTGACAGTCCTGATATGGCCCTGTGCAGTCGGCTGGATTAAACTGAGCAACAATTAACAATCTTTGAATTGTTCAGTGCCTTTGTTGCAACTGAACCCATAGACATTTTCATTTACGTTCTTGTAGCTCCTATTTGTCCCCCAACCCCTTCCAAAGCTCGGTGATGGTCATTTCACAAGCACTGTTTTCGTTATGGATATTTCTGTAGTGTTCCGTGTCTTGCCCATTGTCTGTTTCTGCTGCCAGCATTGCCTTATCTCCCATCTCCATATGCCTGTCCAACCTCTTCAGTTTGTGCCTTTTGCACGCTTCCTCTTTTATGCTTTCCCTGTCCTGATTACCAAACTCCCACCCCCATTAACACTCCCCAATTACTACTCACCCTCCCCTTTCCCCACTTCGTCTTCAATCCCCTGTTGATTCTTCCTCACAATGCATAGGTAACACCAGACCATTCCCAAATGATTTACATCTGATCTGATACAGTGATAATGGTAATAATAATATACATCTGTTCTATACTTCCCATAGTTGAGCATATCAAGTGGAATGGGCGCACCCGGCACTACTTATACACACCTTTCCCTATTTCAAATTCACCGTTATTTCTAGCCCTATAAGGTTCACTTAATTTCAGTTGCTCCCCTGTTCTCTCTCTCCCGTTACTTTTCGCGTATTTTAAAATATGCCCCTCTATTTCACTGAATAAAACTGTCAACTGACGAGTCCCATTCCATTTGCAGTGTACTCAAATTAAACCCCTTGATTGTCATAAACGTATTACGTACGTGCATATTGACATCACTGATTACGTCATCAGGAAAACGAGAAATAGCTCTGGAAGGCTGAAAATTCACACAGTTCGTCTAGAATATTATATCTCCAGAGCATTTTCTCAGTTTTAGGCTTATTGTTTTGGATAATGTTTTATGACCTGAAACACCACTTTCTGCTGTTTTCCTCCTGGCACTGAAGGGGTTTTTAATAATGTTTGACTTCAGTTTTACATCCCAACCATTCTCTAACACTTTCCCGTCCTTCGCCACTTAAACTGACTCGCCGTCTTCCATTCTCTGTTCAATTTCCATATCGTTCAATTGCCGGTTTTTCCTTTTCCATAATTATTGACCTTGAAATTCCCCGCTTTCATACACTTCCGCGTTTCATTTCCACATGGGGGTATGAGAAGGAGGTGGGGGCACCACTTCTTATTCCTTCCCATACCCAGTCAAAATTCTACCCTTTATTTCCTTGTCAACTTAGAATCGGTTACTCTTTTCCATCACCCCACCACCACCATCCACATATACTCTACTCCTGACATACATACCACACTCATGATTGCCCCTCCTCTTCACACTCCACGTTGTTTTTTTCCGTCCCTACCCACTCCTGTTCAGTTAAACCCTGTCTTTGTCATTTCATTCATGTTTCGACTCCCACTTCCGACCACTCGTCTTGCCTCCTTCTCATGCAGCATGGATGCTTATCTGTTATGCATATTATGTGGGTGTATGTGTGAATGTGTGTCTCCATGTTTTACATTTATTTGTTTATTTATCATCATTGTTGTCAGTTTAAAAATTTTTATTATTATTATTATTACTACTACTACTACTACTACTACTACTTTTTTTTTAATATTATAATTATTATTTATTTATTTATGTACGCTTATTGTTGACTTCATCACGTTTTTGCGCCTTATACATATTATTAGTAGTGGTAGTAGTTTTTTTTAATATTTTTTTTTATGTATGTATCTATTATTTATTCATCCCTTTTTTTCTACTTTTTTTCTCAAGGCCTGACTAAGCGCGTTGGGTTACGCTGCTCTAGTCAGGCATCTGCTTGGCAGATGTGGTGTAGCGTATATGGATTTGTCCCAACGCAGTGACGCCTCCGTCCTTGAAGGCTACTGAAACTGAAACTGCAGCCTTGGCATCACTGAACAGTTTTCACCAGTTTCCCTTGTGTTGCCCTCCCCATTCACAGCAAAAGTCATCGTCCCCCATTCCCATACCTTTCCCATCTGTTCTTTCTTCTCCTTTGACTCCGTCTTGTATTTCCTTTTAACTCGCACTGTGTGTACTGTTTGTTGGAGATACCCTCGGCTTAGTAAAGCTGGAACCTGGACTTGAGTTCATGGACTTGGGTATAAACAACTCGCAATTTCTTCAGTTCTGCGTGTTCGCAAGGTAGTATAGTTGTAAACTCTTAGATGGGTACTGCCTGTCCAGTCTGCAATGTTATATATATATATATATATATCTTTGCCAGTGTGACCTCATGTACTCCTTTTTTCTGTTATCCTTTTTTAATTTTTTTTTCAAAATCTTGATTGGAAATGTTCTACCTACCAAAATTGAACCATTGCTGACACATCCTGCTGATATTTAGGGAATATACAAAAATCAGCAGATGAACGCATGTCACCGGTTGAAGACGACTGCTTTAAAAAGCAAACTGTTGCACTGATATATCCAAACTGAACTGAGGAAATGTAGGTTACCTGTTCTGGATCCTGCGTTGTATGTGTGATTATATCCTGCTGCCAGCATTATTGCTTTTGTATGTGTATTGAAGATTTACATTGCTCATGCTGAATGAGTTGTGCGGCGACTGGATATGAAGTCAGTATTTCAACTTGATTCGCAATTTATGATTTTGTGTCCAGTTGGGTGGGTTGTGCTGTTAGCCCGGCGAACACTCTAGTAATATCTTAAAGTTTGCCTTAAAGTTCGAGGTGGTTCGTAGATGTGTATTGTATTAATGGTTTTTCAAGCGTGCAGCCCCAGTAGCATGAAATTGTATCCCTACACTGTGCATACACGTTAAGCCCGCACCCTTAGTTTTTTTGCTCCAGTTCAGTCCGGAGCTACAAATATAAATTTTTTAACTGGAAAAACATTTATATGGCTTGACACAATAACACGATAGGGAGAACCGTGTCACGCGTCGTGTCTGTAGCACGAAATACGGCATTTTTCTGGCTCGTTTTAAACAATATTAAATTTCAGCTTGGTTTTTAAGAAATATTTTTTTGTAAATTAATCCGTTTTTAATTTTATTATATTCAAAGTGAATTATACTCAAAGATTAAATGCAATTCAGACATTTTTTTATTATCGTTATACATTGATACACAATATTACGGTGTTTGGCTAAACCTCAGTGTCATGATTGTTCATTTTGTTTAATGAGTTGTTTCCCATAAACTTGATTATTGTAGTTTTCTCCCCTGATACATGTGTGCTGAATGTCTCAGCTGAAGCAGAGACACTGATATTAGTGTCTCTGCCTGAAGAAAGGTGAGATCCATATTTATGACTTCTGTTCGTTTGAAACTTTTCGTGAATATTTGACATTGTCGGTATGATATAGGCTGGGTTTTTTTCTTTTTCTTTTTTTTTCTTTTAAATTTGAATTGTTTTGTTTCATTTTATTGTCGCTGTCATCTTAACACCCATAGAGAAAATGCGGTCAGTCATAATCAACAAAACCATTTTACCAGTTAAGTAAACAAAACACAAGAAGATAAACTAATTCTAAAGAAAAGGGAATGGCAGGCGTTTCGTTAATATATATCCATATTCCTCTTTCCTTTTACCTGTTATTCCGTATCTATCTCTCCCCCCTCTCCTCCCAGCGCGCACACACACACACACACACACACACACACACACACACACACACGCACGCACCCCTTCCTGTAGTTCCTCCCACAGGTCAAGTCATAAATTACTGACCTACCCTTTAAAAACTTTACTTTTAGCTGTCAATGTGAATGTTTTACTTTTTTCCACTGTGCCGTGTTAATCGTAAAATTACCCGCTCTTCATTCTGTGAACGAAGGGAGATAATCAAAGCCGTTCGACGATGGCCGCCATACCTTGACGTGCTAAAATTATAGCCCTTACCTTGTGATCATCACAGCGAGTGGGGCTTTGAGCCACCGACTGAGAACTGGATACGTTTTATTTTCTGATGGCAATAGAGTAAGCAAAACAATACTTCTATTCATCCAACAATCGAAGGGGAAAAAGTAACATAAACAAAAGGGGGGAATCATATCAGTACAGCATGCACATGGGTACATGGTAGCTGGTTTGACATCAGTTTACAACACTACATAGACTCGGAGGAAAATAAGAGGAGGAGGGGGGAGGGGGGGGGGGGGGCAGAGAGACTGGGAAAAAGAGTACAAGACGTGACAAGTGATATAGGTCAAGATAATGATTTAACAGTGGAAAAAAAACAAACTAAAACGAGCAAGGACATGTTACAAAGAAAAAACAACAACAAAAAACAAAAAAACAAAACAAACAGTAATCGAAATAACGCTATTTAAATAGTTGTAGGAGCCGCTGGCTCCTTTTTTTAATATTTTATTTATTTATTTATTTTTTTTTAATTTTTTTGTTGTTGTAAACTTAAGTTTGAGAGACGGAGACAGAGAGACGAGACAGTTGGCGTTATGTACGAATTATAACTTATGCCCGTTAATATAATGTGTGTGTGATGGGAGAGTAGAGAGAATGGGGGTGGGCAGATGGATGGTGGTGGTGTGGTTCGAAAGGGAGAATAACCCGATTTTTACTCCTTTTACCTTTTCTACCCAAAATTTTATTTTACATTTTTTTTACAAAATCTGTGGCATGCAGATTACACTTTTTATGTTGTTGTTGTGTTGTTGTTGTTGTTTTTGTTTTGTTTTTGTTGGGTTTTTTTGTTTTTTTGTTTTTACATGTATGTATTTGAAGTGAAAATTGCTGTCATCTCAGCCGTTTAACTCGTGCCGGTCATGTGTGTGTCTGTGCGTGTGTGTTAGTGTGAGTGTTGGAGTGTAACAGTTGTAGTGTTGATAGTATGTTACTTTGTGAATTTTATGCATTGTGTTTTTTATGATATTAATAATTCTGTTTTATGTTTCTGCTACTTTTTATATGCTTTCTTGTTTCACTTTAGGTATTGGATTGTAAAGCGTTTAGAGCTTGCTTATGCTTGCGCTATAAAAATAAAATATTATTATTATTATTAAGTGTACCAGTGTACTGCTGACCAACACACCGTGTGCTCCTCAGTTCACTGAACAATGCTGAAGTCGGGGTAGAACCCGATTAAACTTCAACTTCCTGGTAAGTCTCTTTGAACCAGTCAATTCAGTAAGCCTGACTAAATTCAACTTAACTTCAGCCGTGACGACCACGCCAACATGAGCTCAATTGAGTATATATAGGGGCCTGTAAGTAAAACCAACACTGAAATCAGTGAATCAGTTAGGACACACACACACTGGCACTCACACACACACACACACACACACACACACCCCACACACACTGACACACTAACTCACACACACACACACACAGACACACACACACACACACACACACACACACACACTGTGCACACTGGCACCGGCCGTGGCAGAGCGTACTCACACACACACACACACACACACACACACACACGCACGCACGCACGCACACGCACACGCCGGCACACGCAGAGATACACACACAGAAATCACACACACAGAGATACACCACACACACACACACACACACACTATAATAATCGATATATGTCGTCCAAATGCAAAGCCTAGTGAATTGATCCTTCTAACAGAAATACAGCCAAGGCTGGCGAAATTTGTTCATGAATGTTTCTCTTCTTAATATGCTCATGTTTATGTTTCATTGTGTCTTATAAACTTTAAGGATTTATGACAATAAAAAGCATTCTATTCTATTCACACACGCCTTAAAATAAATCACCGCTGTCTGTGTAACTAAGTGATCAGTACATGTCCAGTCTTGGTTAAGTGAGCTAATCATGCCACGGCCGGTGGCAACAGCAAGGTGCGAGACCCGGTCTCGGTTCTCAATGAAGACAACACTCAACTGAGTTAATCATTTAAAGTGTATTCTCTTTACCGCTGCTGCAGTGACGAACTGAAGTCACTTGATCCCGTCTGTACTAGTACTTGCCAACTAAGAAATGTGTACGGTAAGATGGACCCGTATAAAAGTAGACAATAGAGAGAGAAAAAAAATGTGCAGTCTGTGCACCTGTTAACCCATTCTCCTTCCGTGAAAATTAGGGTGACGAATTGTGCATACTGTTGTGGGACGGCCGGCCCACTGCGGTTTCTAGTTTCAACTGAGCTTCATAGAACAGTCTCTAGTCCTTGTAAAACATGGGGGGGGGGGGGTCACTGACACGGGCGTGCACGCACACCGTCACGCACGCATTGCACTGACGGACACGCACACACCCATTACTACACACACAATTACACACACACACACACACACACACACACACACACACACGGTACACACACACGGTACACACACACACGGTACACACACACTCTCTCTCTCTCTTTCTTTTTCTTTCTCACACAGAGTAGCATACAAATTCAGTCACCAAGCCACACGGAACGCACAGTGGAACACACAATTATAATTATGCACAAACGCAAACGCGCGCACGCACACTGATACACACACACAGTGATACACACAGATACACACTCTCTCTCTCTCTCTCTCTTTCTGATACTCACATATACACGCGCGCGCGCGCGCGTGCACGCACGCTCACACACACACACACACACACACACACACACATACACACACACACGCACACACACACACAAACCGTGAAACATCGGGCCATTACACACTGTGGTACACTCACATACACACATCACCCGGTATTTTGCCTTCAGCCGGTCTATCACCTGTGACACAGTTGCTGTCATTGTGACAATCAAACCGGAGCGGGAGTGGCTGTAGCGGCTGTCGCTTTTCTTTTTCTTTTTTCTTTCATTCATTCATTCTTTCTTTCTTCGTTTTGTTCCCCCTTCCTCCACACCTTTTTTTTAACATTGGCAAAGTACAGCGCGAACACGGCCTTTGAAGAGACATTATTTCACACGGAGAGGGATTTTGCGTCTGTCGTCAACTGAAAAATTCTAAGAAACTTGTACTGAATCAGTCAAACTTCAGAGTGATTGTCGCAGGTCTTGCATACATTTCTAGAAGGCCATGCATTGGATGTATCAAACTGGATCCAATGGTCTTCCAAACAACCCTTCAAGGAACTGTTGAGGAACTTGAAGTAGACGGACAGGCATCTGCTTGGCAGATGTGGTGTAGCGTATATGGTGTGATTTGTCCCGGAACGCAGTGACGCCTCCTTGAGCTACTGAAACTGAAACTGAGACGGACAGGTGACTGAAGAAACGGTGGACTGACATCATCATAATCAAGTTATAATGAGTTGCAGAATGGACAGGAAAGAAAACCATTTGCCGGCAGAGACCCACACTTTCATTGTGGAAAAACAAAACAAAACAAAACACGTGACAAAACAAACAAAAAAAACAACAAGAAGACAAGACTTAGATAAGTCGGTCACGGTCTGACAGTTCATCAGTTCACCGGCAGAGTTAAGGAGACGTAGCCGGCAGACTGATGAACAGCCTGAAACTGACTATATATACTAACTCCATGGCCATCCGCTTGAAAACGTCATCACCACAAAATATCTTGGTGTGAACATCCAAGATGACCTACGCAGGGGATCCCACATCAATTCTACAATCAACAAAGTCAACAAGGGATCCCACATCAATTCTACAATCAACAAAGGCAACAAGACCTTAGGCTTTCTTCCGTCGGCCGCGGCAACTGACTTGAAGATCCGAGTAGAAGAAACAAGATGGCAAAGGAAACTGCGTACAAAACCCGGCCTTGTTCGACCTATCCTTGAATATGCTGCGTCTGTTTTGGATCCCTATACAGCCAATAACATCCAGGTCATCGAAAAGGTCCAGCGCCGAGCACTGAGCAAGATGGATCACAAATCGACATCGACAGACGTCTTGTGTCAACTCCGGCCATCCTTTGCACCCGGCTTAACTGCTTCCCCCTACAAGTCAGACGAAAAGAATCTCGCCTGGAGATGTTCTACAAGTTCCACCATGGTCTCATCTCCATCAACTCAGTCGACCTGCCAACACCATCAGACAGCAGGCTGAGCTAAAAAATAAACAAACAAACAAAACAAAACAAAAACACCTGCAACTGCGACATCCCTGCCTGCAGGACGCAGTACAGACAGATGTCTTTCTTTCCCAGTACCATCCCGGAATGGCATAGACTACCCAAGGAGGTTAATTGTCACGGTCGTCACAGCCGAGTCGATGGATTGCTTTAACTCGCTTTCTGCCTGTGACTACACAACAGAGTAGACTTACCCCCCTGCCCCACCCCCCTTCCCTCCTCACCGCACTCCCCCACTACCCTCCAACACTTCTGCTTAGTCCCCCCAGCCCCCTACCAGCTGTGTTGGTCGGGTGTATTCCCGGGGGTTGCCGGATTGGCCCAGCTGGAAAAGCGGCGAACACACCAGTGGACTGCGCCCCATCTCCCTTATCAGTTAATAAATAGCACATCTGAATAGCACCAGCTGAATTGCGCCCAACAGCAACCTCCCACAACTCGACAATTTTCATCAGTATACTGATGTTGGTCGTCAAGTGGAAGAAGAAGATATAGTATTCCCCCCCCCCTGTTTTTTTAAATTTTTTTTATCCCTTTTTTGTTTTTTTGGATAACATTTTTTGGGAAAAAGAAAATGACAGCGCTAACTGCCACGTACAGTACCGGTCTGTAAAATATTATTCGTCAGTATTATTGATCCCCAGATTCTTGAAAACTAGATCGATGTGATCAGTTGCACAGCCGGCCTGGCGCCGGCGGGCCGCTGCGGACTCAATCCGTCAGTGGAATGTTAATCAGTCAAACACCAATATTGCATCGACATTCAATAATTATGAAAATCAAGTTGTTTGTGTATGCCGGTAAACTTGAGTTCTGAGAGACTGATGATTAAATAACACTGAGTGCAACATACATTGATTCAGTTCGTCAGTTTACTTGTTTGCTGAGTTTGATCAGTTCGCTCAGACTGCCGGTGGACTCCTGCCATCTGCACCGTTTCAGTGGCATTACTCCCACGCCGCTCATTTAGATTCCCCCATACACCGGCCACACCCGGGTTCGTCCGTCACAGTTCCAGCGTCGGCAGTCCGCAGGGAATCATCGATGTTAGGTCGCCAGGAGGCCACACACCAGTGGAGACCCTGCACTGCTGCTGAGTCACTTCGGTAGTGTTCAGTGGTGCCTGTTCTGATTTAACGTACTTATGACACCTCCTACTAAGCCCCCTACTAACGACAATAATGGCTTAGTCGCCGCGGAGCCAGACTGAGTGAGCGTCGCTCCCACGGAGTGGAGACCGCCACCACATCCCTCAAACAGCCACCCATGAATCTGCCGACACATTGGCAGGACTCACCCCAGGCACGGAAGTGGAGAGGTATCGAAACTGAGGTCACCATGAGAGCAGGGCGTGAAAGGCCACAGACTGTGGACTTTTTGTTCGCGTCAGTTTTTT
>JAAQRG010222611.1:0-10150 GCA_011634625.1 Babylonia areolata | reverse complement strand
AAATGAGATGATCCAAGCAAAATACTGAAACTAGAATTTAGTATAATGGAGAAGAAAAGAAAGGCACACACACACACACACACACACACACACTCTGTAAGAGCAGCTGCTAAAGCGTCGACAAATACACGCTCATTTAACCCATTTTTCATGCATTCTTCATGGAGAAAGGAAAAGCACAAAGTTCACAGTATACCTGTCATAACTTGACCTTGCACCGTTCTTCCTCCATGAAATGGAGGGTGGTGGGAAAGAGTAAGGCTTGGGGAAGGGGGTTGGGGGCAGGGGGAACACAATAGCCTGCTTCCATGCTTAAGTTACAGCTAGGGGGAATAAAATCCAAGGAACAAAATGATGCCAATCCACTTTCATTTGAATTGCCGGGTTGTCCTCAAGCAAATAATGAACCAACGTCAGTTGTTTTTTGTCGTCGTTTTTTTTTAACGTTAAGAAAAATCGAAAAAAATTTTAAAAATGAAACAAAAGAAACAACTTCAGTTTGTTTATGATATTGTGGTACTGCAGCATAAGCAACAACAACAACAACAAGAAGGGCAACAGCTCCAAAAATGACCACAAATAATCCAAAGGTAATGCCATTAGAGATGACGGTAACATGAATATTATTCATATTATCATATCAGACAGAATTCTTGTACGCGACTAGCGTTCGTGAGTATTGGAAAAGAAAAGTTTCACAATTGCTCATAAAAAATCAAACAATCCTATTCCTATATAAAACTTTACAAGAAAAATATATGATTATATAAATATAACATTGTGTATTTTGTGATAAATCCCCCTTCCCCGTCTCATTACCTCATCTGCTCCCATCCCTTTCTCATTACTCTCTCTCTCTCTCTCTCTCTCTCTTCCCCTCTTACATGCACACTCTCACACACACACACAACCTCTTCTTAAATGGGAGGCTAAAAGAACAATTACTACAGGAAAACATTACAAACTGTTCAACTTCAACAAAATAAAACATTACACTTTTTTCGTATTTATAGGTCACAAGTCCAATTGACTGTGCAGCAACATCCAGACTTGAGGACAACATACAAACCTCACAATGATGAGAACACACTGAACAATGGAAAACTGATAGTATTATCAACACACCAAAACATATACTCTAGTCTTGAACATCTGTTTATCCATCCAAAAGAAAATATAGCAGAAAGTCCGCCTTCTCACACTTATGACTTAACGACTGAAGGCAATACACCATCGGTCATTTTTTTCCTTTTTCCGTGGTGTCCAACTCAGGCTTGAAATACCCACCCTGGGATAACTAAACCTTCCGGAACACAAGTGGAAATATTGTTTCCACTTGTCGATTTAGCAACCAATTTCTGTTTCAGTGAAATGGTGTATACTACTTGTAAAAGTGAGCTGTGTCTGCTGACTTGCCATTTCTCTACCTGCAGTAAGAGACGACAGGAGGAAAAGGAAAATGTCACAAATAATGACGGCCACAGATAATGAGGAAAATTCTAGTGCAGAGAAAGGGCCCCCGGCACTCCAAGTAGGGAGTGGATTACTAGGATAGTACATGAAAAGGACTATCATATTATAATGATCGATACAAATAATGAAACATTCACACTCGAGTATATGACACATAATGATGTCTACATACACTGAAAGGAAAGACAACATTTTCTACACTTCAGGTTAAAAAAATCAACCACAACATGAACTGTATTTTAACCAGTCTATTGCACTGCACCATTACCTCAAACTATCACAATAGGAAAACAAAATAAAAACAAATGCCACAGTTTCATGTCATTCATTTCACTCAACATGCAGTCACAGACGATTAAATTAGGAAAAATAAAAACTGGCACGATCAAATGTACCAGTACATTTGATCAAGACCAGATATTATCACAACTTCACATACATTATTACATATATAACAGTCATCACACCAGTTAAGTTCCTTACTCAACAAAGAATGAGTTAACAATAAAAATTAAAACAAAACACTAGCCGAAAGCTGTGAACTTTTTCTTTGTTTCTTTCCTTTTTTCCATGCCCCTTCACCTGCACCGTTTCTGTGGCATTACTCCCACCATGCTCATTCCCATTATTATTATTTTTTTTTTTTTACATTATAGTTGTTATTTATTTATTTATCCAAGCTTATCTATTATTTATTCACCTTTTTTTTTCTCAAGGCTTGACTAAGCGCGTTGGGTTACGCTGCTGGTCAGGCATCTGCTTGGCAGATGTGGTGTAGCGTATATGGATTTGTCCGAACGCAGTGACGCCTCCTTGAACTACTGAAACTGAAACTCATTCCCAGCCCCTCCAACACAGCCACACCCACGTTCGTCAGTTGAAGTCCCAGCGCCAGCAGTCCACGGGGAACTGTTTCTCGTAGAAGTCATGCCGCTTCTTTTTTCTTCTTTCTGTTTATTTTTTTTTTCAACTCATGGCTTCCTAACTTGTTAAAAAACACCACCAGACACAAAACCAACCACTTGTAACTTTCACCATCACGCATCAACTGAGCAGTCCAAGCAATGACTTCCAGTGGTTTGTTGGAGAGACCGGGGAGTGAATTTCGGTGTGAACCAGACTTCGTTACAGAACTGAAAACCACCCAACACCACAAAGCAGAGGACAACTTTAACCCCTGGACTGTTGTCGACAAGTATGCTTGACAATAAAGCGCTGTTGCCTGAGTGAGGTAGGAGACTTGACAGGTCAGGGTGTTGGACATGTGTCCTCACCTTGGAACTGCACTGCTTTTGTTCAGCAAAATGGGAGCGCACCACTGAAAAGTACACATGTATAAAGTGTTCTAACTTCTATACGAAGTAGTTCTTGAACATCATGCCACACTGTTTTCATAATTCATATCATTCAGCAGTCAAGGGTTAAAAACAACAACAACAGAAATTTTAAGTTCGCCATAAAACCACTGCTAAGGAGTTAGTGAGATGGTGAGGAAAAACCTGACTTCTTGAACAACTCGTGAGCTACTCTACTGAATTAAAGAAAACAAATAAAAAGTGCAATAAAGTTGTTAAACGTGAACTGATAACTGATCTGAAACGTTGAGCACATGTGAGGAGAGACTGCTGGAGCCATGACAACATTCAAATGAAATCGTTTTTGAAATCTGCTCACTGCTGATGTGAAAATTTCCCTGTGTACAATGACTGACCTACACTAGTTAAGGTCCATTTTAATCAGATCTTGTGTTGGCATAAAAACAACAGTGCAACTGACAGACATGCCCTCCCCACAATCTGACTATCAGTACTACTACTACAGTACTAGTGCTACTGTACTAGCCTTTAGACTGAATCCGGAACAAACCAAAGTTAACACTAACAGTAACACCTCTTGACACTTGCTAGCACTGGCAGTCATAGAACAGCACAGATACCCTGGTACAAAGCACTGGCAGTCATAGAACAGCACAGATACCCTGGTACAAAGTACTGGCAGTCATAGAACAGCACAGATACCCTGGTACAAAGCACTGGCAGTCATAGAACAGCACAGATACCCTGGTACAAAGCACTGGCAGTCATAGAACAGCACAGTGACCCTGGTACAAAGCACTGGCAGTCATAGAACAGCACAGATACCATGGTACAAAGTACTGGCAGTCATAGAACAGCACAGATACCCTGGTACAAAGCACTGGCAGTCATAGAACAGCACAGTGACCCTGGTACAAAGCACTGGCAGTCATAGAACAGCACAGATACCATGGTACAAAGTACTGGCAGTCATAGAACAGCACAGATACCCTGGTACAAAGCACTGGCAGTCATAGAACAGCACAGTGACCCTGGTACAAAGCACTGGCAGTCATAGAACAGCACAGATACCCTGGTACAAAGTACTGGCAGTCATAGAACAGCACAGTGACCCTGGTACAAAGCACTGGCAGTCATAGAACAGCACAGATACCATGGTACAAAGTACTGGCAGTCATAGAACAGCACAGTGACCCTGGTACAAAGTACTGGCAGTCATAGAACAGCACAGATACCATGGTACAAAGCACTGGCAGTCATAGAACAGCACAGTGACCCTGGTACAAAGCACTGGCAGTCATAGAACAGCACAGATACCCTGGTACAAAGTACTGGCAGTCATAGAACAGCACAGTGACCCTGGTACAAAGTACTGGCAGTCATAGAACAGCACAGTGACCCTGGTACAAAGTACTGGCAGTCATAGAACAGCACAGTGACCCTGGTACAAAGCACTGGCAGTCATAGAACAGCACAGATACCCTGGTACAAAGTACTGGCAGTCATAGAACAGCACAATGACCCTGGTACAAAGCACTGGCAGTCACAGAACAGCACAGTGACCCTGGTACAAAGTACTGGCAGTCATAGAACAGCACAGTGACCCTGGTACAAAGTACACTGTGACCCTGGTACAAAGTACACTGCAATAACTATGTTGTTTCACTTCAGTGACTGCCCTGTTTGGGGAGAAATGAGCAACAACCCTTCCAAACACACACCCCCCCCCCCCCAACCCTGCCCTTCCTTCAAGTCCAAAAGACTCAAGCATGTTACACAGAAGACTAGACAGCTCTGAAAAAATGAGTACAGACAGCGATTGTATTTAAGTACAAATAAGTACAAAGAACTGAGCACTACAAACATGGAGAGCAAAATTTTGTCTGGTTCTGTTCACAGACCACAGGTCTGAATCACAAGGCAAGTTCCTGAAGCTGGTGATCCACCCATGAACTATTTTTTTACACCCCGGTAAAATGAATTAATAATTTTCTTATGAAGTAAAATTACTTCATTTCTCATCAATAAATTTGATTCTGATAAATCTATATTTCAGACTAATAAAGAAATTCTTTGTTGTCCAGTTGCTAAATCATGCCCTCGCCTGTCAACACAAGACTTCTTTCCTTGATGGGGCTTTGATTATTGATAGCAGATTGGTGAGACAATGGAGAGATCTTGGCACGACTCTTGACTAGAAGTTCATACAAAATGACATGATTCATCACTCTCTTAGTAAGTACTACTAATTAGTCTCTCTACAAGTACCATAAAATAAAGTGCTGACCAACATTCACTATATAAACTGTTTGTGAATCAAATCAATAAACAAATGTATAAGCTATGATTGTTAATCAAATGAACATGTATATAATGTATTGTAAGTTGTGAGTGAATACATGAACACAAGGATTATCAACTGTGATTGTCCATCTATCGGTAAGGTAAAGGTAGACAACAAATGAACAACTCCTGCACTGCAGACCTGCCTTTGACAATCAACCAACAACATTCAGGGTTCAATCATTTGTTCAAATTTTCAGAAGGAACATACTGACCCACTTCATTCTCAAACATCGCTCTTTGATAAGAAAAAAAAAAAATTACTAAGTTACTTAAAAACTCATTATGCCCTCTGGCATGTATGTAGGGCAGCAACAAAGAACCGCCACACCCCTGGTGTACTTCAGGGTCTCAAGTTCTCCTTCGACTGTTCTGTGCCAGGTGTTCTTTGGCTTTCCTCTCTTGCATCTACCTTCTGGTGTCCCGTGAAGGGCTGTCCCACTGATACACCTGACTTTGCTCTCTTCACATGATGATGTGCCCAATCCATTTCCACCACCTCATGACGGTCTCCAGGTTCTCTGTAATGCCATGGGTAAGTAGCTGCTGATTACAGATCTATGGTATTGGGCCAGGATATTCACAGCATTCTTAGGAGGTTTTTCATGTGGAAGGTTGACAAGTTTGTTGGATCGCTTTCATCCTCTAGCGTTCTGAGCCATACAGCAAGGTGGAAAATAGATCCATAAAAATGGTCTCAACTTCTAAGTTTAACGCAAAACGACTCTTTTTTATGAATCAAGGGAAAATATAATAATACATACATTATATCTATAGATACAAAATGTTTTGCAAGATAATCATTTAAATGTTCATACAAAAAATCATGGCAATATATATATATATCAATTAAAACATATAAAAACAGACTCTTATGAGGCACTCCAAAAACGCAACATTACAACATTCCACACGTCAACAGAACCATCACCTTACAACATTCCACAAGTCAACAGAACCATCACCTTACAACATTCCACAAGTCAACAAAAAGTTCTATCACCCACGCACAACAGATGCTGCAAAACACGACAATTCACCCAGCTCTAGTCCTTGGCGCGCTCTCGCTTCGGCAGCTTGGCCATGCGGTGGCTCTGCTTGATGCACTCGGCCCGCTTGAGCGGTTTGAGGACGTCGTGAATGCGCCGGCAGTGTTTGTTCAGACTCTCCAGGTGCTTGAACTCGTGGCCGCACTGCACACAGGCGAACATCTTGACGTGGGAGTGGGTGATCATGTGGCGGTTGAGGGAGTCGCTGCGAGAGAACCCCTTGCCACACTGCAGGCAGACGTGAGGCCTCTCCCCCGTGTGGATCCGGCGGTGGTTGTTGAAGTTGCCGATGTCTGAGAACTCCTTCCCGCAGTCTGTGCAGGTGTAGGGCTTCAGCCCTGAGTGGATCCTCAAGTGCCGGTGGTAGCCCCCGCTCCAGGAGAAGCTCTTGCCGCACACTTCACATGAGTAGGGCTTGATCCCTCTGTGGGATCGAAGGTGAGCTTCGTAGTTCACGCTCAAAGCAAAGGTCTTGTCACACTGCGTGCATTCGTAACTTTTATTCCTGTGCCGTTTGAGGTGGGAGGTGAGGTTGGAGCTGTACAGGAAGCTTTTCTCGCAAACCTGGCACTTGTGCGGCAACACCCGAGTCACTGTCCCTTCCAGTTTGAGTTTTGCCCTCGGCACCTCCTTCTTCCGGGGAAGGGGTGTGACCTCTTCTTCCCCATCCGATGTCCCCCCTGAGAGTTTGGAGGGAGAGCTGTCAGCAGAGTCAGACACACAGGGACTGCTGCAGTCCTGCGCCAGCTCCAGCCCACACTCTCCAAAGAGCGGCAAGTTGGCAAACAGGCATTCTGAGGAGGTGGGGGACAGCTCTTTGCACAGGTCCCCTGCCTGATGACTGCAGCTGGCGTCAGCATCGGCGCAGTGATCATCCAGCAGCGATTTGTCTGTGGTGATGTCCAACATCAGGCCCACACTCAAGCCATAATCCAGCTCCGACGTGCCAGCTTTGGGAAACTCCATGTCTCTTTCAGCAGATGCTGTCTTTTTACTGCTACCTAACCCTTCGAAGACTGTTTGCCTGAGTCAGGTTTGTGCTTCAGAGTTGAAGAGCAGTCTCTGATTAGTACCAGTGTCACTGTTCTTCTCCTTACACACCTGAAACACAGTCAAATACAATCAAGTCTGCCATCCTGATTTTTTTCTCTCCAAATTTGATTTTTTTTTCTTCTTCAGATCCCAATAAAAAAAGAAATAAATAAAACAGAATGATTCTAAGTCATTAAAAAAAAAACCCATAGCAACTTACTCAAGACTACCACTTGATATAAACTTCGTAAAGTAATACATAAATTTTTGTAGTTTGTCACTTTGTGTGTGTGTGTGTGTGTGTGTGTGTGTGTGTGTGTGTGTGTGTGTGTGTGTGTGTGTGTGTGTCTGTCTGTCTGTCTGTGTCTGTGTGATTTTTTAAAATCAATATTATATATTATTAAGATAATAAAAAGATGACAGAGTGGGAGATGAAAAAAAAAGAAGAAATAAAGTATATTATGTTCATTGCACAGTAAATAACGAAGTATGAAAGGACTATGGCAGTATATATAAGAACTGCCTTAGCGTCTTGAGTGCCAAAGATGCGTACACTTGTAAAAAAAAAAAAAAAAAAGTTGTATACATCCACTTAAATTGTTTACTGTTTGCCATGTAACCTAGTGAATTTTACTATTCCCAATAAGTACCAGCAAGAAAGATTAATATGTTTACTTCAATTATTCAGGAGAAGCAGCACCCAACCAAGCCTTGTATGGTCATTCTATGATGTTATTTTGATGTTATTTGTAGTACTTACCTCACTCGAAATTCTGACAACACTTTCAAAATGGCAGATGACTGTTTAACTCAAAAGAAGAACAGTCCATATATATATATATATATATATATATATATATTCAGGGCAGGGAGGGTGGGAGGGAGTGAAGAGAGGTGGAATGACATGTGAAAAACTTAGCCACCATGGTATTCAAAAAACACACTTGCGTCAAAGGGATTGGATATCAAAGTATCATATGCAGGTATTTATGAACAGTAGACTACACACTCCACTGCACTGTCTGCAAAATGGGTTGCTGTTAACCCTTATTTTCTTAAACTTTCTGAAATTGATTGATTATTTTCTTTCCAGAGACGTATACTTTCTTGCAGTAGTTTGCATACTACAGTTTATCATTATTACCTTTCCGTTACCCAAAATGCTTGAAAAATAGGCAACAAAAAACAGAATAATGCACGGCACTGATGAGGTGAAGATAAAATCTTTATCCATTTTTTTAAGCACTGAAGTAAATTGGCTATTCCAATACACTTGTTCATAAACTGTAAAACAACTTGCATCACAACTGTGAAAATGAAAATGAAGGAGGAAGATTTCTACTAATTCTAGTCCACACATGAGAAAGGTATGGGGGTTGAATGTGTCCCTCTACAGTCCTTATCAAGTAATAAACTTGTTGTCAAAGTCAGATTGAAATGTATCATGATTATGATGGCCCTTCATGACTGGGGTCTCTGCTCCTGTGGCGTGCAAGTCACACAGCTCACGTCTTTGGCCCTTTACTGCTGTGGTCCCTTGTTCAAGTCACTCCACAGTCCATGTCCCATGGGCCCCACACCACTACACCATACTCTTGCATTAAGTGGACTAAAGTAAAGTAGGCTAATGAGATACACTGCAAAACTTGATTCTGAGAGTAAGATAACCTCTAAATGATTATTATGATGTAATTTATGGATGTAATTTATCTGGACTTACAGAAGGCGTTCGATAAAGTTCCACATAATAGGTTAATTGCTAAATTGCAAGGGTACGGTATTTGTGGTAAATTGTTGGAATGGATAAAAGATTTCTTAGATGAGAGAACACAGTATGTATCAGTAGGGACTGAGTCATCGTGTCCTGTTAAGGTGAGTAGTGGTGTTCCCCAAGGCAGTGTCTTGGGGCCCACACTCTTTGTATATTATATAAATGACATGCCTGACATACTAGACTGTTTTATGAAAATCTTTGCAGACGATACAAAGATCTATGAGGAAGTAGATTCTGATGTCGGTAGATTGAAATTACAAGTTAGTATTGATAATTTAGTACACTGGACTGATAGATGGCAAATTAAATTTAATAACAATAAATGTAAAGTTTTACACGTAGGCAGAAATAATCCACATTATAAGTATTATATGGATGGTACGGACTTGCAGGAGACTTCATCGGAGAGAGATCTTGGAGTCATTGTTGACTCTGGTCTCTCTTTTGATGTTCATATTAATGAAACCATTAAAAAAGCCAATAGATTGACCGGAATGCTAGTTGGAAACATACAGTGTAAAAGTAAAGACATAATGGTGCCATTATTTAAGTCATTAGTCAGGCCAGTCTTAGAATATGGGAATGTTGTTTGGAATACGGGTTTAGTGAAACAAACAGACAGTATTGAAAATGTTCAACGAAGATTCACTAAAAGAATCATTGGCTTTGCTGATATGGACTATGAAAGTAGGTTGCAAGCACTTAAGTTACCTAGTTTAGAATATAGAAGACTGCGTGGTGATTTAATAGAGATGTATAAAATGACACATGGATTATATGACAGCAGAACCATAAACTTTTTGTTTACATTGAATGAGAACAGTACCACAAGAGGCCATTCATACAAACTATTAAAAGTTTCAGTTAAAACTTCCAGATTTGCACATTTCTTTACTAACAGAGTAACAAATGTTTGGAACAATTTGTCACAAGATGTTGTTTCCGCAGGAACAGTGAATACATTTAAAAATTATCTTGATATTCATTTGAAAAATTTAAATTACAAAACTCATTTACATATTTATTGATTTTTTCAAGCATTGCGCACTCAATGTTGAAAAATGCATCAGACATATGTGGGGACTCTCTTTTTCTTCCCCACATCAAGCGGGCAAAAGGCCTCGTCAGGCCTGCACGCCTTGATATGATATAATGATATGATA
>JAAQRG010222607.1:0-10181 GCA_011634625.1 Babylonia areolata | reverse complement strand
CTGATCCTGTGTGGAAGAACAACAACGTATCCATGAAACACAAGATCTGACTCATGCGTGCACTGGTATATTCCATCACCTGTATGGATGCGAGGCGTCGACCCTCATGGAAAGAAGAATTGAAGTTATGAAAATGAGGTGTTATCGCCTGATCCTACACATGAAATACACTGATCACATCACCGATGAACAAGTGCACAGAACCACCAAGCAGCACATTGGACGATATAAATATCTGCTGGCATCACCCAAGAAAGGACAACTACGTCGGCATAGCCATGGGACAAGATCCAATAGTCTTGATAAAACAATCCTCTAAGGAACTGTTGAGGGAGGGAGACGGTGGCTGAGACCGAAAAAAACGATGGACTGGCAACGTCGCAGAATGCAAACCGTTTGTAGATACCCAGATTTTTATTTTTATTCATTATTATTTTTTTTTTAAACTTTATTTTATTTCATTTTATTTTTATAATTTATTTATTTATTTATTTTATTTTATTTTATTCATTTTTATTTTATTTTATTTTATTTATTTATTTATTTATTTATTAATTATTATTATTATTTTATTCATTATTTATTATTTATTTATTTATTGTGAGTGTTTTTCTCGAGGCCTGACAAAGCGCGTTGGGTTACGCTGCTGGTCAGGCATCTGCTTGGCAGATGTGGTGTAGCGTATATGGATTTGCCCGAACGCAGTGACTCCTCCTTGAGACTCTGAAACTGAAACTGAAACTGTGGGTTGCACCTTCCGCCATGCTGTTCTCTAGCTGATCAGCAGTGATGGCCTAGAGGTAACACGTCCGCCTAAGAAGCGAGAGAATCGGAACGCGCTGGTTCGAATCACGGCTCAGCCGCCGATACTTTCTCCCCCTCCATTAGACCTTGACTGGTGGTCAGGATGCTAGTCATTCGGATGAGACGATAAACCTAGGTCCCGTGTTGCAGCATGCCCTTAGCGCACGTAAAAGAACCCACGGCAACAAAAAGGTTGTCCATGGCAAAATTATGTGGAAAGATCCACTTCGATAGGAAAACAAAAGAACAAATAAAAAAAAATAAAAAACAACAACAAAAACTATAGACAGAAAAAAATATAAAACAAAGAAATCTGTTGTGACAAAAAAGAAAAAAAAGAAGAAAAAAAAAGAGAGCAATGCAGCCAGAATTTCACATAGAGAAATCGGTTGTGATAAAAAATAAAAAAAAACATTAAAAAAAAACAACAACAAAAAAACCAACATTCAGGCAGACACCTGCACCTAGTACGTCACAGATCTGAATGATATTGTAATCACGGCTGGAAGAGGGCCAGAAGTTGTGAAAAGAGCTGAACACTCCACTGCTCTGGCGGTTGTTAAAGCGTTCAAACGATTTCAACTATCAGATCGAGCTATATTGTACGCTGCTGTCGTGCAAGGCTGTGTGCGTGCATTGGGAGGGGTTATTATGGAGGATCAGGAGGAGTGTATGTTTGTGTGAGTTTGTGTGTGTGTGTGAGTGTGTGTGTGTGTGTGTGTGTGAGTGTGTGTGTGTGTGTGTGTGTGTGTTTGGGTGGGAAGGGGAGTGGGACATGGAAGATAGACTTTGGGATTGTGGGTGGGTGTGTGTGTGAGGTGGGGTGGGGAGGTGGGGTTAGGGACAGGGTTATGAAAGGCCAGAGAGGTTTGAGAGAATGCAGAGAGCTGTTTCAGTTTGGGAGAGGGCTCCCTAAAATGGTGTCCCTGTGTTTATGTATTAATTTGTTTCTTGATTGATTTATTTACTTATTTATTTATCTATTTATTCATTTGTATTCATTAATTAAAATCATTATTTCTTTTCTATGTGTTTTATGTAAAAATAAAAATTAAAACAATTACAAGGACAGCGTGCCTTTTCATATCTAGTTCAGTTTAAATCTGGCCTCAAGACAAATATGTACAAACCAGCTTTCATATTAATTTTTGTGTCGGTGATGGCGTATGGCTTGGCGAGGAGTGGTGTGGTATAGTGGTGTGTGTGTGTGTGTGTGTGTGTGTGTGTGTGTGTGTGTGTGTGTGTGTGTGTGTGTGCATGCATGCGCGCGCGCGCGCGTGTGTGTGTATGCGTGTTTTGTCATTGACACATTCTGTTTGTACTGCTTGCATGTCTTGATGACAGTGCCTTGTTTTGTTCAATTCTATGACTCTCTCCCAGTTGGAGAGATGGCTTGCAGGTAACGCGTCCGCCTAGGAAGCGAGATAATCTGAGCGAACGGGTTCGAATCCCGCAATAGTCGCCAGTATTCTCTCCCCCTCTGTTAGACCTTGAGTGGTGGTCTGGACGCTAGTCATTCGGATGAGACGATATACCGAGGTCCTGTGTGCAGCATGCACGTAGCGCACGTAAAAGAATCCACGGCAACAAAAAGGTTGTCCATGACAAATTTATGTGGAAAGATCCACTTCGATAGGAAAACAAAAAACAAAACAAAAAAATAAATAAAAAAACAAAAACAAAAAACAACAACAAAAACTACAGGCAGAAAAAATGTAAAACAGAGAAATCTGTTGGACAAAAAACAAAACAAAAAAAACAAACAAAAAAAACAAAAGAAAAAGAAAAAAAAAAGAAAGAAAAAAAAGAAGAAAAAAAAAGAGTAATGCAATTCAAGGCAATACAGTTATGTTAGCGCTTTGGGTCCTTTTCTCAAGGAGGAATAGCGCATTAAAGATTCCCTTTAATCATTACGTCCTCCCCAGGACCGACGCTGGGGTTAATATCCGCGAAAGATGAGATGTGAGGGCGGTTTCTTTAACCCTTTCACCGCCATGCTCGCATTTACGCACAGGCGTGGTAGGGAACCCATGTCACTGAAAGGTGACCATTCATTGGTCTGTTATCTATGAACCTACTGCTATTAATGTTCAGTAGTAGGATAGGCCATATTTTCTAGACATCGCAGGGGGAATCACCAGATATTCTTAGCCACTATCTTTTCTGTGTTCATACCACAAGGGAATTTTGTACTCTAAATTGACTGGCGGTGAAAGGGTTAATTAACATGAAACGTCTGCAGGATGAAAACCCGAACACCCGGAGGTCCTTACATTTGTAGATGACTGCAGTGTACTTCTTGCAGCACTGATCGAATCAACCCTGCTGGGACTTCGACAGCTGCCTCTCATCATCAGCAGCAAAGGCCTTTATTGGACTGATCATCAGTCTTCAGAAAACAGGAATAATGCTCCAGGCCTGCGTCAAGCCTTGCCTATCCAGAACTTCAAATCGAAACATTGGGCATGCATGACAATTATAATTATTATCATTATCATTAGAAGTAGTAATTGCATTGTATTGTATTGTATTGTATTGTATTGTCTTACTCTTTTTGTCACAACAGATTTATCTGTGTAAGATTCGGGCTGCTCCCTCCAGGGAGAGCGCGTCGCTACGCTACAGCGCCACCCATTTTTTGTACTTTTTCCTGCTCGCAGTTTTTTTTGTTTTTCTCTATCGAAGTGGATTTTTCTACAGAATTTTGTCAGGAACAACCCTTTTGTTGTCGCGGGTTCTTTTACGTGCGCTAAGTGCATGCTGCACACGGGACCTCGGTTTATCGTCTCATCCGAATGACTAGAGTCCAGACCACAACTCAAAGTCCAGTGGAGGGCAAGAAAATATCGGCGGCTGAGCCGTGATTCGAACCAGCGCTCTCAGATTCTCTCGCTTCCTAGGCGAACGCGTTACCTCTAGGCCATCACTCCACATCGTGGAGGTATTAGTATTAAGTATTATCATTATCATTGTCATCATCATCATCATCATTGTCAGGATTACGTGTTGCAGGAGAACGACAACCGTGGGCCGTCCCTTCTGGCACCGAACGGCTCAACGTCAAGACACACAAACGACGTGCACCACCACCCCCACCACCACCACCACCACCTCCTCCTCCCTCCTGCAAAGAAGCCACTACCGGAACCACCCCCTCAGGCCTCGCCTCCAGCCAGATCCACGAAGAGCGTGGCGGGAACGGGCACGTGACTTGCTCTTAGTCACGTGTGCAACTATGGCGGGCATAGGATGTGCGCATGTTGACGAGAAAAAAAAAGCTTGTTTTGTTTAGAAAATAAAGATTAAAAAAAAAAAGGCAAACAAGTTTATTTCTTATGCCTCTTGGGGGCACTGAAACGTTGCATATATATATATACATAGTCCATTGTGTGTTTATTTTGTATTTCTTTTTATCACAACAGATTTCTCTGTGTGAAATTCGGGCTGCTCTCCCCAGGGAGAGCGCATCGCTACACTACAGCGCCACCTTTTTTTTTTTTTTTTTTTCCAGCGAGCAGTTTTATTTGTTTTCCCTATCGAAGTGGATTGTTCTACAGAATTTTGTCAGGAAAAACCCTTTTGTTGCCGTGGGTTCTTTTACGTGCGCTAAGTGCATGCTGCAACACGGGACCTCGATTTATCGTCTCATCCGAATGACTAGCGTCCAGACCACCACTCAAGGTCTAGTGGAGGGGGAGAAAATATCGGCGGCTGAGCCGTGGTTCGAACCAGCGCGCTCAGATTTTCCCGGAACCCAGCTTGTTCTTCTGTGTGTTCTTCTGTGAGTCAGGTCAGAGGTTCTCCTCTGCTACTAGTAACTGAGTACTACCGACCGCATGTGTGAGATGGTGGAAGAAGGGTTGGGTGGGAGCAAGGGGGGTGGGGGTGGGGGTGGGGGGGAAGGAGTGTACCCCAAAAAATCCGACCTGGAAAGGAATGGACTCTGTCAAGATTTGACTTGCCCAAGACACGCTACGTGACGAACGAATCACCAATAACTATGTCGGTTCGGTCATCGTACGGCCCAGCAAGGGGACCACGTCTACCGTCAGCCACCGTGGCTGTGATGGACATTGTAAACTGGTGGAAACATCGACAAGGTGTAGATACACTGTGGCTCTCCCAGTCCATTCAATATGAGTTATCATTGTTATTATTATTATTATTATTATTATTTTTTTTTTTTTTACTATTACTACTATTATTATTATTATTATTATTATTTGTAGCTTGACTTTGTGTAATCATTCTTGTAAAAATCCCCCCCCCTCTCTCTCTCTCTCTCTTCTTCTTCTTCTTCTCTCTGAATCTCTTCCCTTCTCTTTGCCTTCCTCTGAGTGTGCGTGATTGTCTTCCCTTTTTGTTTGGTTTGTTTAAAATCAAAAGAATAATCGATACATGTACAACACAAACCTTGATATTTGTAATAATGACATGAGCTTCATCATAATTATGTGCTTTTTCTTGTTCACATGTTACACATGTCGTACCATATGCCCCCCCCCTCCCTCTCCTCTCCCCCCCCAACCCCCCCACCCACCCCAAAAAAAAGTGTCGACAAGGAATATCCATGGAAGAGATTGCCACCAGGAACATAAGAACACTGGTCCAAGCAGGAAAAGTGCAAGACCTTGATCTCAAACAGTACACCTAGACCATTGCAGTGCTCTGTCAAGTGGGTGAATATCAAACAGAAGGACATGTTCTGTACCACAGCAGTGACCTGAAAGGGTAGGCCATGCTGAAGTCAATATATATCCTTGTGAAATAAAGATTTGAGTCATGATTTCTTTCTGCCCCTCGTTATTTGTGTGTGTGTGTGTGCGTGCGTGCGTGCGTGTGTGTGTGTGCGCGTATGTGTGTGTGTGTGTATGTGTGTGTGTATGTGTGTGTGTGTGTGTGTGTGTGTGCGTAAGTGTGTGTGTGTGTGTGTGTGTGTGTGTGTGTGTGTGTGTGTGTGCGTAAGTGTGTGTGTGTGTGTGTGTGCGCATATGTGTGTGTGTGTGTGTGTGTGTGTGTGTGTGTGTGTGTGTGTGTGTGTGTGTGTGTGAGCGTATGTGTGTGTGTGTGTGTGTGTGTGTGCGCGCGCGCGTATGTGTGTGCGTGAGCGTATGTGTGTGTGTGTGCGCGCGCGTATGTGTGCGTGTGTGTGTGTGCGTATGTGTGTGCGCGTGTGTGTGCGTGCGTATGTGTATGTGTGTGTGTGTGTGTGTGTGTGTGTGCGTGCGTCTGTGTATGTGTGTGTCTGCGTATGTCTGTGTGTGTGTGTCTGTCCGTGTCTGTGTCTGTGTGTCTCTTTGTCTGTTCGCGCGTGCACCCCTTTTTTTTTCTTGTTGTTTTTAAGCAGATGGGGGGGGGGGGGGGGTGTGGCGGACAGAGATCACTCCGCAAGCCTTGACGCCCCACTCCCTTGAAACTGACACTGAGCCATGCAGATGGTGCCTGTTTTGGTCTGCTTAGTCATGGCTCTGGCTCTTCCTTTCAGGTTAGACTTGTTGCTGCTCCACTTTTCTGCCAGTCTTCCTGTGAGGTGATCGTTGGTGTGATGAGAGTGTAGCATAGAAAGGGAGAGAGAGAAGGCGATGGGAAGAGAGAGGGAGAGAGAGGGAGAGAGAGAGAGAGGCATATGGAGAAAAAGGATGGGGGACACACACACACACACACACACACACACACACACACACACAGGGAGGGAGAGAGAGGAGGGAGTGAGAGAGAGAGAGAGAGAGTGAAAGAGAAAGAGAGACTCACACTCACACTAACACTCAGACACACTCAGGCCTAGACTCAACCTCACAAACACAGATGTTTTATTTTTAAAATAACATAGTATATTAGAAGGGTGGTACATATCAAGGTTAAAAAATGTGATATGTCACACACACACACACACACACACACACACACACACACACACACACACACAGCGGAACAGAGAGATAGAGAGAAACAGAAAGACGAATAGACAAACTGGCTGACCAAGAGAGAGAGAGAGAGAGGAGGGGTGGGGGGTGGGGGTGGAGCAGACATACATACAGACAGTAAATAAAAGAGAACACGATTGAGAAAAAAACAATAAGCACAACCATTGACGCCTTAAAAACTGGCTCCCTCAATACTACATATCAGTATGTGGAGTGATAGCCTGGCGGTAACGCGTTCGCCTAGGAAGCGAGAGAATCTGAGCGCGCTG
Source organism: Babylonia areolata (assembly GCA_011634625.1). Taxonomy (NCBI): domain Eukaryota; kingdom Metazoa; phylum Mollusca; class Gastropoda; order Neogastropoda; family Buccinidae; genus Babylonia; species Babylonia areolata. The sequence continues at coordinate 3,184 of JAAQRG010222607.1, read as the reverse complement.
GTTCGAATCACGGCTCAGCCGCCGATATTTTCTCGCCCTCCACTGGACCTTGAGTGGTGGTAAGGACTCTAGTCGTTCGGATGAGACGATAAACCGAGGTCCCGTGTGAAGCATGCACTTTGCGCACGTAAAAGAACCCACGGCAACAAAATGGTTCTTCCTGGCAAAATGTCGTGGAAAAAATCCACTTCGATAGGAAAAACAAATAATACTGCACGCAGGAAAAAATACAAAAAAAAAGAAAAGAAAAAAAAAAGGTGTCGCTGTACTGTGTAGCGACGCACTCTCCCTGGGGAGAGCAGCCCGAATTTCACACAGAGAAATTTGTTGTGATAAAAAGAAATACAAATACAAATATTAATACAAACATAAATATGGGTACATGTATAAACGAGAAAGACAGAGAAAGCAGGAGAGAGAAACAGAGATAAAGTTGACACTTTGATAATTTAGGGCAGGTAGGCCTAACTGCGAACAGCGTGTAATTGCGAACGGTTCGTGTACCGCCCCACTTCGAAGCGTTCTCATCACACACATTTCACAATTCAACGTCTGCTTCGACCTCGCTCTGATATCTCAATGAATATCCATTTCCAATAACCAGTCAAGTTATTTCCGGCTGTTTCCGCGCTCTTGAAATACTAAAATCAAGGGAGGCAAGTAGTAGGACTTGAACTTTGACATCTTTTAAAATAGCTGATTCGATTGGACATGCTGAATGAATTATGTATTACCAATGCTGGGAGAAGCATGTTGGTGACAGACCAGAATATCAGTATTGACAGGAATCTCCAAAATAGTGTCGTTTGCGAGTAGACCATGGATATTTTGACGTGAGTCTATTTGCGAACGATGCTGCACAGTTACTGAGCATTCTCAAAAGGGTGTTGCGGGTTTTGTGTGTTTAAATGTGCGTGTGCAAGTGTGATCAAAACCAACAATACAGTAGGCTGGTGCGATGTTCCAGTTATATGTTATGTCTAATGACTTCAAGACCTGCTTCTGTTTTAATTGTCCACATGTACCCAAACCCAACGTCCGCAATGAGACTTGCCCTTTCGAATTGACCGTGAGACAGCCCTGCTGTTTGAACCGTTAAAAAAAACAACAAAAAACAAAAAAAAAAACGTTGAAAAGAAGGAGCAGACGAACTTTTCCCAGTACAACCAATCGGAAAAAGCCTTCAAAAACAGAAGATCGTACAACCGGTTACCTGTACAATACACACGTTGAGTTGGTGGCGTCACCTGGCTCGTTCGCTATTAGGCCTAACTACCCTGCAGGCAATAGTTTAATACAGCGCTAGTTCTAATGTGTGTCATTCATTTTAGGAATGCGACAAATATAAAGTCTGAGTACATGCTCAAATATAATGAAATGTAAACCAAAGCAAAGAAAGACTTAAGACATTAACGTGTGTATATTATCCACACCTTCTCGGCAGTTATATGATCTGTCCGTGATTTACATACTAACAAGCAATAAATACATAATGAACAATTAGCAACGAGCATGAGAGAAAGGCCATAAACAAGTCATTGATCAGATCTAGTGAAAATCCAGTCAGCAGGAAAATAGAAATTTCCCTCCAATCTTTTGGCTTCGCTCTTGACATAGACATATTTTTGCTTTTTCTGTTATTTATTTCAGCAATAATGTGATATTTTTTTCGGATGAAAGATACCTATTTCGATCATGTCTTAGTACATCCTGGGAGGAAACTAGTTCTCTTCTATTTCAAACCGATTCACATTCCACTCAATAAAAACCAACCAACCAAACAAACAAACGAACATGAGCTTCGTCTTCGGCAGCGTGGCGGCACATTTGACGCAAACTGTTTCTTTCTTCTTTTCTGATAAACCACTTTCTCTTTGGATCAACTCCAAATTTCTCGCTTTAAATTTAGACAGAACGCCCCGATATCATTCATTTTCTCTCTTTTTTCAGTTCGAAAGAAACAACAACCAAAAAAGATCGACCATTCAATCGTAGTTTCCTTGTATTAAGGATATCAGGTTTTTGTTGTTGTTGTTGTTGTGTTTTTTTTTTGTGTGTGTGTCAAAGTTACTTAAGCGGTCTTAACATTCTGAAAAAAAGTGCATTTCTCTTTCCCACCCCATGCAGATCCAGACGATACCAAAACCAGTTCTCTGTCTTTACATCAACTTCTTTTACTTTCTTAGCGTCATGTTGCTATCACAGCATTTCACACACCTGTCTACACAATCGTGTTATCGACAACAGAACCATTACTATTACAAGTATTCATTACACTTGATAATTGTACGAATTTTCATTCAATATGTACATGTTTTAAGCTTTAAGTTTTATTCAAAGGAACGGACCGATGCAACTTATCCGCTAAAGGAATCGGCCCGTTTTAAAACATTTAACTGAATTACTAATCCAATAACACTGTCAAGGAGAAGTATTCTATCATCGGCGAAAATTATCGTATTCCATGTTTTCCCATCTTTTTTCAGTTCAACAGGCCATTTCACAGACACAAAGGAAAAGGCATGACAAAATCATAACATGAAAGATAAGAATTAAGCAAACATCACCGTTTAACATCTTCAAGGCAATTGAAACAAATAATCATGCAAGCTTTTGTCCTGAATACATGCCACAAACTACATCATGTAAACCTTATTTTTCGTAAATACTTGAGTCAAATTAATGAATATTGGAATAAAACTGAGAGAGAGAGAGAGAGAGAGAGAGAGAGAGAGAGAGAGACAGAGACAGAGACAGAGAGACAGAGAGACAGAGACAGAGAGACGGAGACAGAGACAGAGAGACAGACAGGCAGACAGAGACAGAGAGAGACAGACAGAGAGAGACAGAAGGAATAGGAGCAGGAACAATGACAGGGACCGGAAAATTGGAAAATTATTGTAACACTCGCTAAAATATCCACTATTGCTGCTGCTACTGCCACAACAACTAGAAAATTATTGTAACAAACGCTAAAATATCGATTATTGCTGCTGCTACTGCCACAACAACTAGAAAATTATTGTAACAAACGCTAAAATATCCATTATTGCTGCTGCTACTGCCACAACATCTAGAAAATTATTGTAACACACGCTAAAAATATCCACTATTGCTGCTGCTACTGCCACAACAACTAGAAAATTATTGTAACAAACGCTAAAAATATCCACTATTGCTACTG
>JAAQRG010222604.1:0-5000 GCA_011634625.1 Babylonia areolata | reverse complement strand
GGCCAAATTTCGCACGGCTAACAGTGAAAAGATGACCCGTCTTGCCTGGTCCGCTCTTAGCCAATCAAACGTCTCTAAAAGCTATCAGCACTGAATCATTCCTTTGGCCAAGGCCAGGGACACCCTCACTGAGAAGGTGTGGCACCCACCATCCCAAACATGGTTGGACCTATGGTCCACACGCTCCCCACCCGCTTCAGGTGTCAAGGACATAACAGCGTTCATCTATCATTTATTGCCCCATATTTCTGCACCATTCATTCTATCCTATAATGAAAACATGTTCATTCTACTCTACAGTGTAAACAATCACCCACACTCTATCTCTGCCTTCAGCACGGACATGAAATGTTGTGCAGGCAATGTCTCCGTCACTCCATTGTAGTTTCTCACTTTCTGGTTACCCAAATCCTCTGCTGGCTTCTGTCTGCATCACAGCACCAAGAGTAGACTTAAGTTCAAAGACCTGATGGCTAAAAACCTTTGAGGCCAAGTTGTCCAGGGCTTGGATCTTGGTTCGGAAAAGCTTGCGTTGTTTGAGGGGGAGATCTGACTCCTGGACAGTACCTGACATGTCTGTCTTTTTTGTCTTTTTGCAGCCCCATCATCTGCACCATTTCAGTGGCATAACTCCCACGCCACTCATTTTTTCCCATCTCCCAGGTCAACAGATGTGCAGACCTGCTAGTGCCTGAACCCCCTTCATATGTATACACACGTGGAAGATCAAATACGCACATTAACTCTCTCCATACAAACGGAGAAAGAGACGACGTTAACAGCGTTTCATCCCAATTACCATCATCAAAATATTGCAAGCGGAACGCTCTTATACTGAAGAGGTGAATGTTGACAAAAAATACCACAATTCTGATGACGGAAGCTAAAGGTTGGGTCATTCAGACACCCACTGGACATCCGAGGGGTCTGTGTAGAGGAGAAGAGAGGACTGGCCGTACTGAGTGAGTTAAAGATCCTGTAATTCATGTCAGTGTTCAGTGGATTATGGAAATGAGAACACACCCAGCATGCACACCCCCGACATGGCAGAGTAAATAAACAGAAGTCACACACATAAAATGTTACATGTCTGTCTAAGCATGTATATGTGCATGCCTGAAATCAGACTGAATGACACAGGAAATGAATGATGAGCGCCCAATGGCAGCTGTCAGTTGTCTCTAGCCAGGTAGGCAGCCTGTTGTGCAAATGGCCCTTTGTTTGTAAAGTGCTTAGAGTTTGGTCTCCAACTGAGGTCAGGCACTACATAATTAAGAATCAATATCACAGACACTCCCCAAAACAGAGTATGACTGCCTACATGGTGGGGGTAAAAATGGTCATGCACGTAAAAGCCCACCAATGTACACAAGTGAACATGAAGTTGCAGCCCACGAACAAAGAAGAAGAAGAAAAAGATGCCTGTCATTTTGTTTTAGTCTTTTACTTGGCTGGCTACCTCAGCTCCTGGCCAGCTTGTCTGTCTGCCCCCTTACCTCAATGTCGGGCTTTCTGTAGACAGGAACATGCACAGCTGGTGTGGTCATCTGCCGCTTAGCACCCTCCTTTCCCTTACTCGCAGCGCCATTGCTAGTAGCGCCTTCCTTTGCCGTACTGACAGCAGCAGCATCCACAGACACTGAGGGAGCGTTTGGTGCTTCCTGTGAAGGGGTGCTGGTAGCACTGGACAGCGCTTCTTTTGCTTCCTGGCCAGGTGTGGTGGTGCTGGTTGGCCCAGAGCTGTCAGCCATGTCTTTTCCTCCCTCCTCCCTCTTCTCCTTTCCTCCTTCCTCTTCGCTCTCCTCGTCCGTGGAGATGTCGGATGTGTCAATGGACTCTGCCTCAGACTGCTGCTCCTCATCTTCATCGGACATCTCGGCGCTGTTGGCCTTCCGCTTCTTGTTGCTGCCGCGCACGGTGTAGATGGGCTTTTTGTCGCCGTCCTTGGTGTCGCTCAGCTTGTCCCTGAACTTCTGGGCGTGCACTTCGGCAATGCTGGTGAACAGCTTCATCTCCTCCTCTGTGGCCTGCACCCCCTGGAGCTTCTCCAGCAGTTCTGCTCGCTGAAATCACAGACATACACTATGAGTTACATCCATACACTATGAGTTATGTCCAGTCCAGCTCTGCTTGATGAAATCACAGACATACACTATGAGTTACGTCCAGTCCAGCTCTGCTTGCTGAAATCACACTTTCCACTATGAGTTATGTCCAGTCCAGCTCTGCTCGCTGAAATCACAGACATACACTATGAGTTACGTCCAGTCCAGCTCTGCTCGCTGAAATCACAGACATACACTATGAGTTACGTCCAGTCCAACTCTGCTCGCTGAAATCACAGACATACACTATGAGTTATGTCCAGTCCAGCTCTGCTTGATGAAATCACAGACATACACTATGAGTTATGTCCAGTCCAGCTCTGCTCTCTGAAATCACAGACATACACTATGAGTTATGTCCAGTCCAGCTCTGCTTGCTGAAATCACAGACACAGACTATGAGTTATGTCCATACACTATGAGTTATGTCCAGTCCAGCTCTGCTCGCTGAAATCACAGACATACACTATGAGTTACGTCCAGTCCAGCTCTGCTCGCTGAAATCACAGACACACTTTATGAGTTATGCACAGTCTGACAACTCTGTTCCCTGAAATGCAGATACACGCTATGAGTTAAGTTTAGTCTGAAAACTGCTTGCTGAAATAAGACACACACTTTATCAGTTATGTTGAACATCTCTGCTCGCTGAAATCACAGACACACTTTATGAGTTATTTTCAGTGCAACAACTCTGTTCGCTGAAACCACAGACACACTTTGTGAGTCATTTTCAGTGCAACAACTCTGCTCTATGAAATCACAGACACACTTAAGTTTATGCAATATGTTCTCCGCTCACTGATATAAGAAGCAAACTGTTATGTTCACATTATGTGTATGAATGTATCATTGATTTACATGCACCGTGAACTCACCCTGGCCTTCTTTTCCTTCACAGTCTTGATCTTTTCCAGCCTCTTCCTCTCTTTCTTGGTCAGCTTGCGCACCTTGGGCGTCCCCTCCTCCTCCACCTTCTCCTTCTTGCGTTTCCTGCCTGGCAGCACCAGGGCATTGCTGTTGTCTGCCTCCAGCCCCGCCCCATCACTGGCGCCACCTATCTCCACCGTCACCTGAACAAACACCATCGCTCGGGCAACGCCACCATGGTTTTTGACAACGCATAATTAGACAGCCCTGATGTTTTGAAATTTGAAACGGCAAAGACGAACTTCAAGTTCACTGAGCAGATCTCTGGGATGTTCTAAAAATATCTGAAATGAATACATAAATATTGTGAAAATCCGGTATTGGTCTTGGGAGCTTCAGTGTGATGGTAAGATTATCTGCTACAAAGAAGGGTTGTTTCCTTTGCTACTTCTTGGCCTAGAGACCTAGTTGATTATGAGTAGAGTGAAACTAAAAGGTATGCCTGTCTCTGTATGGGTACACAGCAGTGAAGATTTGACTGGAGTGCAGCATTAGATCTACAGTGACCCTCAAAAGGTGATCTGGTACCCTCAAGAATAATGGATAACGAGTCGTCTAGATCCCTATGATTTTTAAAAGAATCAGAAATGTTTATCATTTCATCCAAAATGCAACTCTCACTCTGTGTGTGTGTGTGTGTGTGTGTGTGTGTGTGTGTGTGTGTGTGTGTGTGTGTGTGTGTGTGAGGTCAAGATTTTATTTCATGATGGTAAATCGAATATGCAACAATTGTTTTTTACATCAAGCCATCAATGAAAAAGAAATATATATATATATAGGAGAGAGAGGGGAGAGAGAGAGAGAGAGAGAGAGAGAGAGAGAGAGACAGACAGACAGACAGACAGACAGAGACAGAGAGAGACAGAGAGAAGTGAGAGAGAGGACAAGTGGATATTATATATAAGGGGTGTGTGTGTGTGTGTGTGTGTGTGTGTGTGTGTGTGTGTGTGTGTGTGTGTGTGTGTGTGTGTGTGTTGAGTGTGTCTGTGAAAGCACTTTCTCACAAATTTCAGGAGTGGGTTAAAATAAATGCAGCTTAGACAAATGGCTCTGGAACTATGACAGAACATGCCGGCATGTAGCTGTGTACAGGGTCTGTCATGAAAAATGTCAGTGAGAGAGCAGAGGTGAGGTAGAAAGAAAGAGAAGAAAAGGAAGGGAAAAGGAAACACTGCAGGTTACCTGTGGTTCATCAGATGACTTCTGGTCTGTTTTAAACTGAGCTCTGGCCTTCCAGTTGTGGCCCAGCTTCTTCTTCCCCATCACGCTAAAAACACCACACTGTGTCATTCCATTTCCGAAGTTACATATCAGTTATCACACAGTCACTGAAAACTTCACTAACTATTAACTTATTCAGTGTAATATGATATGTTATGATATGATATTATAATATAATATAATATAATACAATATGATATAATATGATATAATACAATAAAATATAATAAAAACAAAAATATATCCAAAAAAATATGAGAGAGACAGAGACAGAGATCACAATAAAAACATCACCAACACTGTGTTCCATTTACAATACATAATATCACACTGAAAGCATCAACAACACTTCACACTCACACACACACACACACACACACAAACACATGCACACACACACAATCTATTTCACTCTATTTTCCCATTGTTTGTTACATGTTTACTTATCATTATTTCATCACAATTGGAATCCACATCACAATATTTGACTGGGGTTAATATGCCCATGGATTAAAAAAAAAGGGTTATGTCCCTTAGCCTTTATGGCTACTGGGTCAGTGAATTCATATATATCCAGTGTGTCTAGGGCTCAGCATTGTGAGGTGAGGCCCAATCTTCTCCTTCAACCATTCTCACCTTTCCCAACCAAATTCAGGTACCCATTCACAATTTGGTGGAGTGAGGAAATTGGAGTAAAGTGTCTTTCTTATGGGCACAGCATAAAGCCAAAGCGGGACCTCAAAC
>JAAQRG010222602.1:0-5000 GCA_011634625.1 Babylonia areolata | reverse complement strand
CAGCACTTCAAGAAAGGCGGGGTGGAAGGGGAAGGGTGTGTGGGTGTGTGGGGGTGGTGGGGTATCGGTTGTTGCGAGTCCTCGTGAAGCATAGCAGCGATAATGATGTCGCCAGCAGCAGCTGTAGCGCTGTTGCCAGGAGCGCTTTTAGTGATCTCTGCAATGCTGTGGTCACAAGAACTCTTTGGCCCTTGCCACGAGCAGTTACATCACTGTTGCAATGATACTGTCGCCAGGAACAGCAAATAACGCTAATGCCACGAGCAGAAATAACACTGCTACCACTAACATTGTTGCCACGAGCAGTTATAGCATTCTTGCCACGAGCAGTTATAGCATTCTCGCTACGAGCAGCTATAGCATTCTTGCTACGAGCATTTATAGCATTCTTGCCACGAGCAGTTATAACATCGTTGCCACGAGCAGTTATAGCATCGTTGCCACGAGCAGTTATAGCATTCTTGCCACGAGTAGTTATAGCATCGTTGCCACAAGCAGTTATAGCATCGTTGCCACAAGCAGTTATAGCATTCTTGCCACGAGCAGTTATGGCAACTTGCCACGAGCAGTTATAGCATTCTTGCCACGAGCAGTTATAGCATTCTTGCCACGAGCAGTTATAGCATTCTTGCTACAAGTAGTTATGGCAACTTGCCACGAGCAGTTACAGCGTTCTTGCCACGAGCAGTTAAAACATCGTTGTCACGAGGAGTTTTAACATTGTACTTTACATTGTTTCCACGAGTACTTTAACATTGCTGCCATGAGTACTTTAATACCGCTGCCACGAGTGCTTTAACGTTATTGCCACGAGCGCTTTAACATTGTAACCATCAGTACTTTAACAGTGTTGCCACGAGAATGAACAAGCAAACAATCAAATGAATAGATAAACAGATAAATAAATGAATGAATAAATAAATAAATCCCTGGAAAACATTGCACTGGCAAGTGTATAAAAAACAACAATGACCTGCTGCTTCTCAAGACATGTGTCATGCACAACATTTTTTTTTATAATCAACAATAAAACCCTATTCCACCTCCCTCCCCCCACCGATAACAAGACATCTTGAATGCAACCACACGCTCTAGGCTTTGGCATCTGTGTTTTCAGGCCACGAAGGTCTATAATACTGTCTTTTTTTGTGTGTGTGCGTGTCTTCTTTATGAACTGGGTCGTGAACAACCCAAGTGTGTGATGCTTGGGAAAGACATTCGTTTCATGTGATAAATGATTCAACAACGCACTATGGCTTGGCTTCGCATGCAGAAACCTCTAAAAACTGCTGCTGCATTTACATTACTTTTTGTTTCCCCCCCCCCTCTCTCTCTCTCTCTCTCTCTCTCTCTCTCTCTCTCTCCCTCTCTCTCTCTCCTGTCAGCTTTCCAGTCACTAAAAACCCCATTTCAAGTTGTTGTTGTTGTTGTTTTCATTCTGTGTTCTTTTCTTTTGCTTTCAATTTCTCCCAAATGATAGGACCGTTTTCTGTTCCCTTTACAACCTACAGCCATTAACTCTCTCCATACGAACGGCGAAAGAGACGACGTTAACAGCGTTTCACCCCCAATTACCATCATCAAAATATTGCAAGCGGAAGGCTCTTATACTGAAGGGGTGAATGTTGACAAAAAATACCACAATTCTGACGACGGAAGCTAAAGGTTGGGTCATTGAGACACCCACTGGACATCCGAGGGGTCTGTGTAGAGGAGAAGAGAGGACTGGCCATACTGAGTGAGTTAAATCTCTAAATTTCAATGTGAATGGTCTTCTGTCGAAATTAGATAACAAGGAATTTTATGAATACATAGATTAACATGATTTTGTTTGTTTAACAGAAACCTTTACTGCGACTGAATTTGAGTTGTCACCTTTCTTTGGTGGACAGAGCACACAGGATGACACCGCGTTTATGGCGTGGGAATGTTGTAAAAAAGGGTTATACATTGAAGGCAACGAACAGATCTGGGAGCACAATCTGGTCACAGCGGGACATTACATTGTTTCCTACATGTGTCCTTACCTTTCGTTCCGGCGATGTGTGTGTGTGTGTGTGTGTGTGTGTGTGTGTGTGTGTGTGCGTGTGTGTGTGTCTTCTGGGTAAAAACATGGGGCGTGAACGGCATCCGGATGACATTGCTTTCCGTGAAATCACAACCACAGACGACTTACGTGTATTTGCTTATCATTTGAAAAAGATATTTTGATTGTGTATGTATTGGATTCTTGACTGCTATGTTTCAAACGCCCACGAAAGGATCCCTCTGTGAGCGTGTATGCGTGCGTGCGTGCGTGTGTGTGTGTGTGTGTACGCGTACACACGCACGCACGCACACAGACACAGATAAAGACACAGACAGACACTTGATTTTAAAATATCTTATCTTTCTAGACGTAAACTGAGGTATATTTTTGCTGAATACAAGATTAAAAAAAAGTAGGTCACTGGTGCGGAGTAAGGTTCGTTCAAGTCTGAACTTCTTGCATTGGAGGAAAAGGAGTAACCGGTGTAGCTATCAGTTTTTATACCCTCTATTTGTTTCCCTTCCTCCAAAAATCTATCTATCTGTCTAACTATTCTATCTACATGTCATATGTGTTTATTCTTTTGATGAGTATTGTGATTATGTTTCTAATTTGTAATGTATAAATATTTAGCAACAGCAATAGCAGTGTTAGTAGCAGCAGTCGCAATATCAGCAGGAGCAACAACATCAGCAGTAGCCGGGAAGTAGCAACGGTACAGTAGCAGTATTAGTAGCAGAGTAGTAGAATTAGCAGAAGCATCAGTAGTAGCTGCAGCAGCAGCAGTAGTAGTAGTAGTTGATCAATGCATAAAGCAAAAACAGTCCCCTCAAGGCCCGATGTGTACGGGCAGATCAGACCTTTCAATTAACGAACTTGAGAAAGATAAGTAAATCAAAAACAATGTATCACTACAGTGCAGTTCCAACAAAAATGACCTACAATTGAACGTGATACACAACACAGCACCACACCACACCACACCACACACACAAGGCAGAATTTTGACCAGAGAAAAAAAAAAGTCGAAGGTCAGGTTAATCCTAACACCGGCCTCTTTATACTTGTTGAGTATTAAAAAAAAACATTTAAAAGAAACTTTTTTTCCACAATGGCGAACAAGAACAAGCCAGTGAGTGTTAGTGTGCAAACGACCAACACAAACTGGAAAAGTCCTTTGGGTTTGTTCTTGTTGCTGTTGATTGAAGCGTTGGTGTTAGCGTCGTTAACAGTTTGGCAAAATGAATCTCTGGAATATTTTTCAGAAAATGCGGAAACAGGACGACGTCTTCTTCTTGAACTTGAAGATGTGTGTGCTCTTAAGGTTTGTGAAAATCGACCATTGCATGATCTTCATCATTTCTTTGCTTCGTTGGTTGGTGACACTGCATAAGAAATAACATCAACAGAAACTGGGTTTGAATGTGTCTGGGAATCAGTCATTTTTTAACAAAAAGTTGAATCTTATCATTAGAACAGTTCAGGTGCAGTAATCACAGATTACTTATTGAGACTGGAAGATGTTATAATATTCCATGTGAGTGAATATACCCTCTTGTAACTGCGATATGAATGTGACTGAAGGCGAATTCCATTTCGCTATAAAATGCCCGAAATTTGCATGTCTTCAAAATGATTTCAATCCAATGACATATTTGATTCAACTTTTTTATTCCTAAAATTTGTTGAAAGCAGGGAGAAGTGTATGTGTGTTTGAAAGTGGAAAACAATAATCAAATATGGGAAAGATTACAAGACGATATTATCGTTGTTTATCTGTTTTCATACCCAGTTTCATCATGGTTTTAATTCACTGTTTACGCTTTGATATTGGTGAATAATGCAAGCGCTGTCATTTATATCCTCCATGCCCCAGTGGGGCACATAGGATTATAATTATATTTTTGATTGTTGGTTCTTAATTCTTGTGTGTGCGTCTTGTGTTTTCCTGTCTCACAGACGCATTATTGTAATGCGCTTTCAGAGGCTTAGCAAGCGCAATGTAAACGTACCACTATGATCATGATCATGATATGCAGCAGCAGTAATAGTAGTAGCTGCAGAAGTAGTGGTAGAAGAAGTGCTCTTATTGTTATTATCATTGTTGTTGTTGTTGTTTTTATCATTATTATTATTATTATTATTGTTGTTGTTGTCATGTTATCATTATCATCATCATCATCATCATCATCATATTATTATTATTATTGTTGTTGTTGTTGTTACTATCATCATTATTATCATTGATATTAGGAAGAAGAGGATAGCGGAAACACAGACACAGACACAGACCTGACTCGCAGAGGACGCCAGACTCTGTCAGATATGTTTCAAGAGCTGCTGCAAGCACAGAAACTGGTGCTGATCAACGTGTGTCGGCAGTCTCCCCATCTCTGTCAGTTTGGTGAGAAAACTGTTATTCTTGATACTTATATAGCGCCTATCCTCGGCCAGAGACCAAGCTTAACCCTTTCACCGCCAGTCAATTTAGAGTACAAAATTCCCTTGTGGTAAAAACACAGAAAAGACAGTGGCTAAGAATAGCTGGGGATTCCCGCTGCGATGTATAGAAAATATGGCCTATCCTACCACCGAACATTAAGAGCAGTAGGTTCATGGATAACAGACCAAGGAATGGTCACCTTTCAGTGACATGGGTCCTCTACCACGCCTGTGCATAAATGCGAGCTTGGCGGTGAAAGGGTTAATCAAGCGCTTTACAAACACGGAGTCATTTTCAAAGCAGGCTTCCTGCCTGGCTGGATGGAGCCGACTGATAGTTGCAATGCTCAGGTGCTCATCATTCGTTTCCCGTGTCGTTCCGCGAAGCTTCAGTCAATATATAGACAGATAAGTAAATAAATAAATCGATGAATACAAATATATTTATATATATATATATATATATATATATATATATGTGTGTGTGTGTGTGTGTGTGTGTGTGTGTGTGTGTGTGTGTAAGAATGGA
>JAAQRG010222600.1:0-10144 GCA_011634625.1 Babylonia areolata | reverse complement strand
ACAGCAAGAGCAAGGCATCCCCCCACACCCCCACACCCCCAGCACACCCCCACCTTCCCCCCCGCTCTTTCGCCTTCCGTGTCCTATCTGTCTGTCATCTGCTTGAAGGTTGTCCAGCTTGTCAACTGGCGATGGCTCTTTCTGGAGGTGTATGCCCGTGCTTGGAGAGATAGGGGAGATGGATGCGGAGGTTGATCTCCAAGCACGCGCTTGGTTTTGGCTTGGCTTGGCTTGGCTGCTGTGGATGGAGTCTTTTTTCTCAGCGAGCACCCCCCCCCCAGCCTCCCCCTCCCATCCCCCCACCCCCCCGTTTGGGCTTGTCAGTCGCCGCGGACTGAGTCTCTCTGTAAACAGTTCTTTGGGGGAAGTGAAACAATGAGGCCTTTTGTTGTTATTTTGTGTGTGATTGTGTGCGTGTGTGTGTGTGTGTGTGTATAGTGTAGTGTGTGTGTGCAATGTGTGTGTGTGTGTGTGTGTGTAGTGTGTGTGTATGTGTGTGTATGTCTGTGTGTGTGTAGTGTGTAGTGTGTATGTGTGTGTGTTGTGTATGTGTGTGTGATGAAGGGCGGGTGATGAGGGTAGTGGGGGTGGTTGTGGGGTTTTTTGTGGGTTTTGGTTGTTTTTTTGTGTGTGTGGAAGAGCTGGTGTTGAGAGTAGTGGGATGGTTGTGTTTGCCTCTGTGTGTGTGTGTGTAGTGTGTGTGTGTGTGTGTGTGTTGTTGTGTGTGTGTGTGTGTTGTGTGTGTGTGTGTGTGTGTGTGTGTGTGTGTGTGTGTTTGATGAAGAGCGGGTGAAAGGGTAGTAGGGGTGTGGTGTGGTGTGTGTGTTGTTAGTGTGTGTGTGTGTGTGTGTGTGTGTGTGTGTGTGTGTGTGTGTGTGTAAGAGCGGGTGATGAGGGTAGTGGGAGTAGTTGTGTGTGTTTTGTGTGTGTGTGTGTGTGTGTGTGATGAAGGGCGGGTGATGAGGGTAGTGGGAGGGGGGGGAGTTGTATGCGTTGTGGTGTGTTCGTTTGTTTGTAAGTGCGTGCGTGTGTGTGTGTGTGTGTTGGTGAAGACTGACTATGTGCAGATGATATTAGGCATGCGTATGTATTGGATGTATGTGTGTGTGTGTGTGTGTGTGTGTGTGTGTGTGTGCGTTTGTGTGTCTGTCTGTATGACTGTCTGTGGGTGTGTAGGAGTTTGTCTATCTCTGTCCCTCTCTGTCTGTGTGTGTGTGTCTCTCTCTCTCTCTTTCACTGTCTCTCTCTCACTCTCTCTCTCCCTCTCTTCACTCTCTTTCACTCCTCTCTCCTCCCCTCCCTGCCCCCCTTTGTCTCTCCGTCTCTTTCCTCACACACGTTCTCTCTCTATTTCTCACTCACACACACACACACACACACACACACACACACATTCACACGCAGTGTTTAGATAATGTGCACGATTAGCCGAGCTATAAGCAGCGTGATTGACATTATCACTCACACACACACACACACACACACACACACACACACACACACACACACACACACACACACACACACACACACACTCACACACACTCACAGAGAGAGAGAGAGAGAGGGGGGGGGGCGGGTTAAGAAGAGGAAAAGGATGTTTTTTGTGTCTGTCCAAGACTCTCTCTCTCTCTCTCTCTCTCTCTCTCTCTGCGTGTTTGTGTTCGTGTATATTTGCCTGAGTTTTGCGTGTGTGTTCGTTTGTGCATGCCTTTCTGTGTATGTGGCTTGTCTTCAATTTTACGATTTTCCACGTTTGACGACAGTGTGTGTGTGTGTGTGTGTGTGTGTGTGTGTGTGTGTGTGTGTGCGCGCGCGCGCGTGTGTGTGTGTGTGTGTGTGTGTTAAGTATTGCATTTTGCGTATGTGTGTAAAGATATTGGGTAATCTGTTTCCTTTCTTACTCATGTCATCGCCACTTGAAGAATTCCAGTTTCGTCATCATGGTACGGTGCAGACAGGGAGACTTTGGGTGTTGTTTTTTTCCCTGTTCGTTATCGGAGTGAATGCTTTTGTTTGTCTGCAGTTTGTCGACTGTCAGAGTCTCTCTCTGTGTGTGTGTGTGTGTGTGTGAGTGTGTGTGTGTGTGTGTGTGAGAGAGAGAGTGTGTGTGTTGTGTGTGTGTGTGTGTGTGTGTTTGATGAAGAGCGGGTGAAAGGGTTGTAGGTGTGTTGTGTGTGTGTGTGTGAGAGAGAGTGTGTGTGTGTTGTGTGTGTGTGTGTGTGTGTGTGTGTTTGATGAAGAGCGGGTGAAAGGGTTGTAGGTGTGTTGTGTGTGTAGTGTGTGTGTGTGTGTGTGTGTGTGTGTGTATGTGTGTGTGTTTGATGAAGAGTGGGTGAAAGGGTGGTAGGTGTGTTGTGTGTGTGTGTAGTGTGTGTGTGTGTGTAGTGTGTGTGTTGTTAGTGTGTGTGTGTGTGTGTGTGTGTGTCTCCCCCGCCCCCTCCCTTCTTATTACGCAGCAGGTCTTTGGGAATCCTGCCTTTCTGTTTCCTGTGAGCGTGTCCTCGCGGGCCATTAAAGGCGACAGCGCAGTAAAGTGTGGAGTTACCCTGGTTGTAGGGGCATGCCTAAGGACCTCATTGTTAGCTATGTGGTCCGTCGGACCCCATCTGATGCCCAGAATCCGCCTCAGGATTGCGCAAGCGGAAGGTATTGAGCCTCCTTTTCTTGCTTCGAGCCGGGACAGAGTCCATTTCTTACTGCCGTGTAAAAAGGGTGCTTCTTCTTCTTCTTCTTCTTCTTCTTCTTCTTCTTCTTCGCTCGTAGGCTGCAACTCCCACGTTCACCCGTATGCACACGAGTGGGTTTTTACGTGTATGACCGTTTTTACCCCGCCATGTAGGCAGCCATACTCCGTTTTCGGGGGTGTGCATGCTGGGTGTGTTCTTGTTTCCATAACCCACCGAACGCTGACATGGATTACGGGATCTTTAACGTGCGTATTTGATCTTCTGCTTACGTATACACACGAAGAGGGTTCAGGCACTAAGCAGGTCTGCACATATGTTGACCTGGGAGATCGTAAAAATCTCCACCCTTCACCCACCAGGCGCCGTCACCGTGATTCGAACCCGGGACCCTCAGATTGACAGTCCAACGCTTTAACCACTTGGTTATTGCGCCCGTCAAAAAAGGGTGCTGAGGACACGGGGCTCTATAGACAATCGTCGTTGTCTTTAGCCGGGGGTCAGTGTGGCGTTGTTCCAGACCCGCCTGGCAAATGTTGAAGCAGCTCGGCCAATCCCTCTGCTGACTTCCATGGAGGGAGGGATCCTCGGTGGGTGTTGAGCCGAGATATGTGAAGTCCTTCACCACGTCCAGCTGATGGGTGTTTATGGTGGTGGTGGACGGCGGGCTTGCGGTCTCCCTGTGCCAGTTGCATTGCTTGGTTCTAACTTTTTGACAGTTACACGTGACTTAAATGCCTTACGTTGACCGAACGAACAACGCCATTGGTCAGTTCCATACTACGCACAGTTAGTAGTAGCGGGGTTACGACCTATACTAGGCTCTTTCGTCCGAGCAATGCAACTGGCTCCAGGTTACCAACGGTGTTTGTTTTCTTTTGGACTGATTGTCAGTTCGTACTCCCCGCAGGGTTTGGAGAAAAGTGTTCAGAAGATTCTGCAGATGTTTCCTGCTTGTGAGCTGTCAACGCAGCGTCGCCTGCAAATAGCATGTCACTGGTAAGAAACTTTTCCTGTCTTGGTCTTGGCCCTGAGTTCCTGAACAAGCTGTAACGTTTTCCACCATCCGGTCTAGTGTGGGGAAAGATTCCATCGGTTTATGCCAGTTTAAGTGATAGACGAATTGGGGATAGGCGAATCGAGAACAGGTGAATAATTCTTCTTCTTCTTCTTCTTCTTCTTCTTCTTCTTCTTCTTCTTCTTCTTCTTCTTCTTCTTCTTCTTCTTCTTCTTCTTCTTCTCCTCCTCCTCCTCCTCCTCCTCCTCCTCCTTCTTCTTCTCCTCCTCCTTCTTCTTCTTCTTCTTCTTCTCCTTCTCCTTCTTCTTCTTCTTCTCCTTCTCCTTCTCCTTCTCCTTCTCCTTCTCCTTCTCCTCCTCCTCCTCCTCCTTCTTCTTCTTCTTCTTCGATCATGGGCTGCATCTCTCATGTTCACTCGTGCGTACACGAGTTGGTTTTTACATGTGTGAAGGTTTTTTCCCCCGCCATGTAGGCAGCCACACTCCGTTTTCGGGGATGTGCATGCATGTAAAAGCGTTGGACTTTCAATTTGAGGGTCCCGGGTTCGAATCTCGGTAACGGCGCCTGGTGGGTAAAGGGTGGAGATTTTTCCGATCTCCCAGGTCAACATATGTGCAGACCTGCTTAGTGCCTGAACCCCCTTCGTGTGTATACGCAAGCAGAAGATCAAATACGCACGTTAAAGATCCTGTAATCCATGTCAGCGTTCGGTGGGTTGTGGAAACAAGAACATACCCTGCATGCACACTCCCGAAAACGGAGTATGGCTGCCTACATGGCGGAGTAAAAACGGTCATACACGTAAAAGCCCACTCGTGTACATACGAGTGAACGTGGGAGTTGCAGCCCACGAACGCAGAAGAAGAAGAAGAAGAAGAATGGGTTCCAGAAAGTGTTGTGCTGGTGTGAGATTCGTAACTTTATGCCTTCACCAGATTCCTGTGTCATTTACAGTTTTTGTTGTTGGTTCTTCAGAAGTCATTTCAGTCACGTGTAAAAAGACCTGTGGTTAAATGTTGTGGAAATTAGCTGTGTGCGTTCGTGTGTGGGTGTGGGTGTGTGGGTGTGTGTGTGGGTGTCTGTGTATATATGCCTGTGTGTGTGTGTGTGTGCGTGTGTGTGTGTGTGTGTGTGCGTCTGTGTGTCTGTGTCTGTGTGAGTGTATGTCTGTGTGTGTTTTGTAACAACATCGTTAAAAAAAATGTCAACACAAATTTACACTCCTCATTAGACCTGAACAATACAAAAACAACAACAATAACAACAACAACAAAAAACAAAAAGAAAAAAAAGGGGGTGGGGGGGATGCTAAGCCTAGCCCCGCCACTACTCCATCCCAAAGCTAAAACGGCAGGTTTAGTTTAAATATCGCTGAAGGAGAAGAAACCTAAACTTTACACACACAAAAAAACAAAAACAAAAATCCCCCCCAAACGGGAAAAGGACAGAAAAAAAAGCCAACACGCACCCCTCCCCCACCCCTCTATCCCCACCAACACACCTCCACCCCCACCCCCACGCCCACCCTCACGCCAGCATAAGCACATCATGCTATCAGCACAAAGAGCGCGTACAAGCCGAGAGAGACGGTGCGCGTCCCACCCTTTTACATGCCAGGGAAGCAGTTTCTCTTCACGCCAAGCCATAACCCCACGGAAAGAGACTGGAACGACCACACACCCGAATAGTCCCCCTGCCAAAATGTGTCGCCGGCGACTTTTTTTTGGGGGGGTGGGGGGGGCTGGGGGATGTTTGTGTGTTGTTTTTTTGACTCACTTGTGTAAATAAAGTGAGTCTATGTTTTAACCCGGTGTTCGGTTGCCTGTGTGTGTGTGTGTGTGTGTGTGTGTGTCCGTGGTAAACTTTAACATTGACATTTTCTCTGCAACTACTTTGTCCGTTGACACCAAATTTGGCATAAAAATAGGAAAAATTCAGTTCTTTCCAGTCATCTTGATTAAAACAATATTGCACCTCTGGGATGGGCACTAAAAATAGAAAATGAAGCCTAATTATATGCAAACTGTATTTACTGTTATATTCATATTTTTTTTGTATTCTCTAAACTTGGCATCTTGATCTGATATTGTGACCCAACAACAGGAGCAGTCATTATTATCATTTTTTGTTCAAACAGGATCTTCTATTGCTAAGCATGGAAGTTTTATTTATTTTCCAAACGTTTTGGTGCAGATAGTAAAAAAGGGAAATTACTCTGTAATTAATGCTAGGGGACTTAATTTGCTTTAAACTGATCTTTCTCATCTTAAACATTACATTTTGAAATTATACTCAATACATAAAAAGCTTAGGTTTGTTTGTTTTTTTTAAAAGTGTATCACAAGTGAGTCTTGAAGACCTTGCCTCTCTTGTTGTGGTGTTGTTGCTGTTGCTTTGCGGCGGTTGTTGTTGCTGCTGTTGTTGTTTGTGCAGACCTCGTTACCAAATCTTGTCGCCAGAAACGAAATTTGTCGCCCAGCGATTTTTAAAAAAAATGTATATATTATCCTTTTTTCTTTTTTTTTCTTTTATGAAATTCCTTTTTATCTACCTTTGTTCCCCGAGTTTCTTGCCAGTGACATCAACAGTGAGAGCGTCTCTTGAAGCATCCCATTTCCACTGTCTGTATCCTTTTTTCTCTGACGCTCTGCTGTAAGAGTTCAGGTTCAGGTGCCAGTTGCATTGCTTGGTTTTTAACTTTTTGACAGTTACACGTGGCTAAAATGCCTACGCCATTGGTCAGTTCCATACTACACACTAGTTTGTAGCGGGGTTACGACCATACTAGGAGGCTCTTCCATCCATCCGAGCAATGCAAACTGGCTCCTGGACTCGCATGCACACGAGAAAACGGAGAGGACGAGAACTAGTGGCATGCAGGAGCTTCCGCTTTTGCTCTGCTCTGAGACTGATGTTCTATGTCTCTGCATGTGGACTTCAGTCTTTTTTTTTTTCTGCGCCATCATCTGCACCGTTTCAGTGGCATTACTCCCCACGCCGCTCATTTAGATCCCCCCCATACACGGCCACACCCGGGTTCGTTCGTCGCAGTACCAGCCGTCTGCAGTCCACAGGGAACCATCGATGTTAGGTCGCCAGGAGGCCACACACCAGAGGAGACCCTGCACTGCTGCTGAGTCACGTCGGTGGTGTTCAATGGTGCCTGTTCTGTTTTAACGTACTTAGGACACCACCTACTAAGCCTCCTACTAACGACAATAATGGCTTAGTCGCGGAGCCAGACTGAATGAGCGTCCCTCCCAGAGTGGAGACCGCCACCACGCCCCTCAAAACAACAGCCCCCCATGAATCTGCCGACACTGACGACATTGACAGGACTCGCCCCAAGCACGGAAGTCTTCAGTCTTGCCCCAGTACCGTTGCAGTCTTGCGTCAGCTCTTGCCGTGGACTCTTCTTCACTGATTTTCGTTTCGTTTATTTATTTATTTATGGTCTGTTCATCAAAGATGATGATATTAGACTGAAAATAAATGATATTATTATCATCATTTGGATCATTATCATTTCTATCATAATGATAATTGTTATTATTAATTAGAAATCGACATTACTGTATATTCGAATGAAAAAGGGGGGCGGTTGAGGTGGAGGGGGAGAGATGGATGGGGGACGGGGGCGGGGGGGGGGGGCAAGGAGGAGGGGACTAAGAAAGGAAGAGACAGACAGACAGACAGACAAAGAGGGGGAGAGAGAGAGAGAGAGAGAGAGAGAACAGAATGTGGAAAAGATAGAGTACAAAATCTTAAATGGAGAGGGTGAGTGTCTGTGACTGGAGAAAGAAAAAACATAATATTGGAAGGGTGTGTGTGAGAGGCGGGACGGGGGAAGCAGGATTTTTGGACCCAAAAAAAATATCAATAATCAAATATTGTATGCACTACTTCTGTAGATTATTATTTGAAAAGAGGTTCGTGTGGGGACCTACAATAAACAACCAACTGGACTATTTAATTCATAGCTTCTTCACTGACGATGACGCCAAGGTATTTAAATTTAAAACCTGCTTCGGTGTTTCCAGCTGTTGTCCTTTGACATTGAACTTGATGTGTCAAATGTCCGTCCAAAGTTTCACGCAAAAGGCGGCAATTTTTGTTGTTGTTGTTGTTGCTGCTGTATTTGTATTTCTTTTTATCACAACAAATTTCTCTGTGTGGAATTCGGGCAGCTCTCCCCAGGGAGAGCGCGTCGCTACACTACAGCGCCACCTATTTTTCTGTATTTTTTTTTCCTGCGTGCAGTTTTATTTGTTTTTCCTATCGAAGTGGATTTTTTTTCTACAGAATTTTGCCAGGAACAAGTCTTTTGTTACCGTGGGTTCTTTTACTTGCGCTAAGTGCATGCTGCACACGGGACCTCGGTTTATCGTCTCATACATTATGACTAAGCGCCCAAACCACCACTCAAGGTGTAGTGGAGAGGAAGAAAATATTGGCGGCTGAGCCGTGATTGGAACCAGCGCGCTCAGATTCTCTCGCTTCCTAGGTGGGTGAGTTACCTCTAGGCCATCATTCCACATTGTTGTTGTTTTTGTTTTGTTTTGTTTTGTTGTTTTGGGGTTTGTTTGTTTGTTTGTTTTTTTGTTGTTTTTTTTGTTTTAGGGGGGGAGGTGATTTTTGTTGTTGTTTTTGGTGGGGTGGGGGGAGGTTGTTTGGTTTTTTTGGCGGCAAGTGTCGTCGTTGTTTTGTTCTTGTTAGGGTTTTTTTGAGGGGAGGTGGGCGGGGATCTCTTTTTTTTTTCTCCAGAAAGACATTCCATTGAGCAGATAAATATATGATGAAAGCAACTGATCAGAATCATTCGACACTGGCAACTAAAAAAAATTTTTAATTTCCAACAGGCGACAATTTTTTTTTCTTCTTCGGGGGATTCGAACGAGGTGGGCCCAAAATTATTGTCGCCGGCGACAAGTTTTCGCATGGATACAATTTGTTTTGGGGGGTTGTACCAGGGGCTCCCACACACACACTCTCTATGGGGAACACCCTGGTGTGAGGCATTTCTACCCACGGGGAGATCGTCATAAAGATGTCACCTTCCGCGAGGGGGGGATTCTGTCAGCTACTGCTGTTGTCTGCAAGTCATACACGTGCGTGCGGCTGTGTGTGTGTGTGTGTGTGTGCGCGATGTGCGTGTATGTGTGTGTGTGTGTATGTGTGTGTGTGTATGTGTGTGCGTTGTGTGTGTGTGTGTGTGTGTGTGTGTGTGTGTGTGTGTTTGAGTGATGGTTGAAGTAATATAGCAGCAACACACACACAGAGTGTTTAGTTCGTGGGCGGCTGTGCTGCCTTTGAGGTCAACCAGGTGTCTTTGCCCGTGAGGCATCTCCACTCCTGTTGGAAATGACCCCGCCTCCCCCCACCCCCATACCCCCCCCCCCCCCAGCTCCCCCTTCATCCCCCCAGCCCTCTCTCGGGGCCCCCCACCGTGAGGTGAAATTTGAATCTTTTTTTTTTTTTTCTTGTTCGTTTTTCTTGTTCTTGTTCTTCTTCCTTTTCTCTCTCTCTCCCTCTTTTTTTTTTTTTCTTTTTACAGAAATATAATTATAGGGAATGAGAACGTGTTGAACTTTCTTAAGTTTCAAAGCCAGTTCGGCATGTGCCGGCGAAGAATGTGGTGGCTCATCATTGAGTGACTCAGCAACAACAGCAGCACTGCGGCAGTGCAGGGTCTCCTCTAGCGAGTGACCCCCTGGCGACCTGAACTTCGATAGGGCCCTGTGTGTGGATTGTCGTCGATGCTGCTGGGAATGTGGAGTGATGGCCTAGAGGTAACACGTCCGCCTAGGAAGCGAGAGAGAATCTGAGCGCGCTGGTTCGAATCACGGCTCAGCCGCCGATATTTTCTCCCCCTCCACTAGCCCTTGAGTGGTGGTCTGGACGCTAGTCATTCGGATGAGACGATAAACCGAGGTCTCGTGTGCAACATGCACTTAGCGCACGTAAAAGTACCCACGGCAACAAAAAGGTTGTTCCTGGCGAAATTCTGTAGAAAAATCCACTTCGATAGGAAAAACAAATAAAAACTGCACGCAGGAGAAAAAAATACCCCAAAAATGGGTGGCGCTGTAGTATAGCGACGCGCTCTCCCTGGGGAGAGCAGCCCGAATTTCACACAAAGAAATCTGTTGTGATAAAAAGAAATACAAAATACAAATACAAATACTGAGGCGAACTCCGGGTAGGTGTGGCTGTGCGTTGGAGTGTGGGGGTGGGGTGGGGTGGGGTGGGGTTTGGGGTGACTGGAAATGAGCGGCGTGGGAGTAATCCCACTGAGACAGAAGAGAGAAGTAAAAAAAAAAAAAAAAAAAATGAATAAGATTAGTGGAAACCTGTTTGTGTCAATAACTATATTGCGCTTTTGTTCTGCTCCGTCGTTTATATCTGTTTTGGTTTTTACTTATATTGTTTTATTTTGTTT
>JAAQRG010222596.1:0-7500 GCA_011634625.1 Babylonia areolata | reverse complement strand
GAGTCTTTGTTGTTTGTTTGTTTGTTTGTTTCATTCAGGGAAATGAGTGTGGGGGAAAAGTGTTCCTTTTCTTCCAGGGAAATGTAGGTGTGGAAAAAGTGTCCCCGTATTTGAGGGAAATGTGGGTGTGGAAAACAATGTCCCCTTGTTTGAGGGAAATGTGGGTGTGGAATAAGTGTTCTTTTTCATTCAGGGAAATGTTGGCGTGTGGGAAAAGTGCCCCTATGTTTCAAGGAAATGTGCGTGTGGGAAAAGTGCCCCTATGTTTCAAGGAAATGTGGATGTGCAAAAAGTGTCCCTTTCTTTCAGGGAAAAAAAGTAGGGGGGGGGGGGGTGTTGTTGTTGTTTTGTTGTTTTCACTCAGACAAATGAATGTGTGTTGTGAGAAAGGTGTCTCTTTTCATCCACGGAAAAGTGGTTGTGGAGAAAAGTGTTCCCTCTTCATTCAGGGATATGCGGCTAAGTGTTCCCTCTTCATTCAGGGATATGCGACTATGTTAAAAGTGTCCCTTTACATTCTGGGAAATGTGGGAGTGGGAACAGTGTCCATTGCAACTGGGGATAGGTGAGTTTCGGGGAGAAGTTTCCCTTTGATTCGGGTAAACGCGGGGAAATGTGAGTGTGAAAAAGTGTCCCGTTTCATTCGGGGAAATGTGAGTGTGAGAAAAGTGTCCCTTTTCATTCTGGGAAATGTGAGTGTGGGAAAAGTATCCATTTTCATTCGGGGAAATGTGAGTGTGGGAAAAGTGTCCATTTTCATTCTGGGAAATGTGAGTGTGGGAAAAGTGTCCCGTTTCATTCTGGGAAATGTGAGTGTGGGAAAAGTGTCCATTTTCATTCTGGGAAATGTGAGTGTGGGAAAAGTGTCCCTTTTCATTCTGGGAAATGTGAGTGTGGGAAAAGTGTCCCGTTTCATTCTGGGAAATGTGAGTGTGGAAAAAGTGTTCATTTTCATTCTGGGAAATGTGAGTGTGGGAAAAGTGTCTCTTTTCATTCCGGGAAATGTGAGTGTGGGAAAAGTGTCCCTTTTCATTCTGGGAAATGTGAGTGTGGGAAAAGTGTCCCTTTTCATTCTGGGAAATGTGAGTGTGGGAAAAGTGTCCCTTTTCGTTCGGGGAAATGTGAGTGTGGGAAAAGTGTCCCTTTTCATTCTGGGAAATGTGAGTGTGTGAAAAAGTGTCCCTTTTCATTCTGGGAAATGTGAGTGTGTGAAAAAGTGTCCATTTTCATTCTGGGAAATGTCTCTTTTCTTTCAGAGAAAACTAGTGTGGGAAAGGTGTCCCTTTCTTTCAGGGAGATGTGTGGAGTGGGTATGGGGGGGGGGATGTTCCTTTTCGTACAGGAAAATTTTGTAGTGGGGAATTGTGTCCCCTTTTGATTCAAGGGAAATGTGGGAGTCGGAAAAGTGTCCACTGTTCCCCACACTCATTTATTTATCCTTGAATTAAAAAGAACACACACTCTCTCTTTCTCTTTCTATCTTTCTTTCTCTCTCTGTCTCTCTCTCCCCCCTCTCTCTCTCCCCTCGTCTCTGTCTATCTGCCTGTCTGTCTTTCTGTCTGTCTCTCTCTCTCTCTCTCTCTCTCCCTCTCTCTCGCCTCTGTCTCTGTCTGTCTCTCTCTCTCTCTCTCTCTCTCTCTCTCTCTTTCTATAGGTGAGTTTATAGGGGGGGGAGGGGGGAGTTTCCCTTTCGATCAGGGAAATGTAGGTGTGGGAAAAGTGTCCCCTTTCGTTTAGGGATAGGTGAGTGGGGAGAAAAAAATGTCCCTTTCCATTCACATATATATATATATATATATATATATATATATATATATATATATATATATTATGAGAGTTGGTGATGTGTGCATTTCAGTCGGGGATGAGTAGTTCGTCTGGGGGGAAAGAATTCCCTTCCAGTCAAGGAAATGTGTGTGGAAGAGTGGGGGTGGGTGGGGGAGTGTTTCCTTTTTCATTCAGGAAAATTTGGCATTGGAGAAAATGTGTTCCTTTTCATTCGCAGAAATGTGTGTGTGTGTGTGCGTGTGTGTGTGCGTGTGTGTGGGGGGGTATGTGTGTGGAGAGACTACCATTTTTCTCATTCAAGGATAACTTGAGTGTGGAGAAGAGTGCCCCCTTTTTGTGGAAAGTATGAAGAAGAACTATGTGGAATTGGGTAGGCGGTAAGGGTGTGATGAGTAGGGAGGGGGCCTGGGAGGGGGGGGGGGGCGGGGAGGGGGGGTGCAGGGATGAAAGAGGCCCGAGTCACTTGAGAACTACTGACCATGACGACAGGAGAGCGTGGTGTGTGTATTCGCTTCCTTTGCTCTTGTCTGCCCTTGTGTCCCCTTATTAATTTTTTTTTCCTCCGCTCTGTCTCTGTCTGTCTCTGTCTGTCTGTCTGTCTCTCTCTCTCTCTCTCTCTCTCTCTCTCTCTCTCTCTCTCTCCTCCGTCTCTGTCTGTCTGTCTGTCTGTCTGTCTGTCTGTCTCTCTCTCTCTCTCTCTCTCTCTCTCTCTCTCTCTCTCTCTCCCCTCCGTCATTGTCTGTCCGTCTGTCTGTCTGTCTGTCTGTCTGTCTCTCTCTCTCTCTCTCTCTCTCTCTCTCTCTCTCTCTCTCTCTCTCTCTCTCTCTCTCCCCTCCGTCTCTGTCTGTCTGTCTGTCTGTCTGTCTGTCTCTCTCTGTCTCTCTCTCTCAATATATTTGTTTTCTCCTTGTCTCCTGTCTGTTTTTCTGTCTCTGTCTCTGTTCCTGTCTGTCTGTCTGTGACTCTCTGTCTCTCTCTCTCTCTCAATATTTTTTCTCTCTGTCTGTCCGTCCTGCACACGGGGCCGCGGTTTATCGTCTCATCCGAATGAATAATACGCTCAGTTTCATATACCACTCAAATCTTTGGGAGAAAGGGCGAGTAGCGGGATTCGAACCCAGACCCTCACGGACACTGTATTGGCGGATGAGCGTCTTAACCATTCTGCCACCTTCCACTTGGCGCACTGAAAAAGAACCCATGGCAACAAGAGAGTTGCCCTCTGGCAATTTATGTAGAAAAAATATCACTCTAAAAGGTGCACCAATATATATATATATATATATGTATAAATGGATACACATACATACACACATGCATGCATGCATTCAAGTCCTGACTAAGCGCGTTGTGTAACGCTGCTGGTCAGGCATCATCTCCCTAGCAGATGTGGCGTAGCGTATATGGATTTGTCCGAACGCAGTGACACCTCCTTGCGAAACTGAAGCTGAAACTGAAACTACTGTCTGTCCATGAATCTATCTTTCATTCGCTTTTTCTATTTGTCTATTCTCGCTTCTCCTCTCACAGAGAGAGAGAGAGAGATCAAAATCTGAATCCAAGGCCACCATTCAAAACACGTGGGTTGAAGAGGATGTAGTTGTCAACAAACGTATCTTCCATCTTGTTTTTAATATTCATCTGGGTTTGGGGGTGTGTTTTTTTACGTTCTCTTTAGAGAAGGCATACCCCATCACCGGCTAAATAATGTTCCAGACAAATAGCATCATTGGCTCAATGGGTGTCATTTCATGTAATGAATGTATGCGTCCCTACGTTCTCTTTTCTTTCACGGCGTGAGCATTATTTTGGAGACACGCATGCCGTTTGTTACCTTCCTCCACACAGAGAGAGAGAGACAGACAGAGAGAGAGAGATAGAGACAGACACAGAGACAGACAGACAGAGAGAGAGAGGCAGAGACAGACAGAGAGACAGAGAGAGAGAGGCAGAGACAGACAGAGAGACAGACAGAGACAGACAGCAGAGAGAGACAGACAGAGATAGAGACAGACAGAGACAGAGACAGACAGAAACAGATAGAGACAGAGGCAGACAGAGACAGACAGCAGAGAGAGATAGAGCCAGAGACAGACAGACAGAGACAGACAGAAACAGAGATAGAGACACAGAGAGAGAGACAGACAGAGACAGAGACAGTCAGACAGAGACAGGCAGAGAGAGAGACAGGCAGAGATAGAGACAGAGAGAGAGACATACAGAGAGATAGAGACAGACACAGAGAGAGACAGACAGACAGTGATAGAGACAGAGACAGACAGAGACAGAGACACACACACAAACACACACACACACACACACACACACACACACACACACACACACACACACACACACAGTGAAATAGAAATGAACACAGAGAAAGAGTTGCAAAAAACAGAGATAAGAGCACGGGGGGGGAGACATAAGCAGAGACAAGAACAAGGAAGAGAGAGAGGGAGAGAGAGAGAGGGGGAGACAGAGGGAGAGAGAGAGAAACAATGAGACAGAGTAGGAAATGTCGTGAACGGAAATGGACATGCACAGACAATCTGGACAGAGACGGAGACAGAGCCCAGAGAGAGAGGGAGACAAACAGAGACAGAGAAATGAACTCGTGCAAATGGACTGGCCAGTCAATAAAAAAAAAAAAAAAAAAAAAAAAAAATTTAAACCCACGAAGGATGTCAAGCAGATACACACGCAAGCTAACCAGCAATTCTGGCAGGAAGACAAATCCGCATGTCGTGCTGAATTCCCATCTCCTTCGTTTGTGCTGACCCTGGATAAAATCGGGACATGTACTCCAGACTCTAGCGTGCAGTAAGTGCTAGTTTATCAATCTAAATGTTGTCCATCCTTTTCTCTTGGGAATAACCTTGGAATCTTCTTCTTCTTCTTCTTCTTCTGCTGCTGCTGCTGCTTCTTCTTCTTCTTCTTCTTCTTCTTCTTCTTCTTCTTCTTCTTCTTCTTCTTCTTCTTCTTCTTCGTCTTCGTCGTCGTCGTCGTCGTCGTCTTCGTTCGTGGGCTGCAACTTCCACGTTCACTGGTATCTTCTTCTTCTTCTTCTTCTTCTTCCGTGGGCTGCAACTCCCACGTTCACTGGTATCTTCTTCTTCTTCTTCTTCTTCTTGGGCTGCAGCTCCCACGTTCACTCGTATATTCTTCTTCTTCTTCTTCTTCTGCTTCTTCTTCTTCTTGGGCTGCAGCTCCCATGTTCACTCGTATGTACACGAGTGGGCTTTTACGCGCATGACCATTTTCACCCCGCCTCACATTGGATAACTGTGAGGCTTATAATCCAGACCATAGTGTGCAATTAATGCTAGGTTATCAGTCTGAATTCCGTCCATCCCTTTCTCTTGGGAATAACATTGGACAAATGCTAGGCTTGTACTCCAGACCATAGCGCGCAGCTGATGCTAGTTTATCAGTCTGAATTCCGTCATCCCAATTTGCTTGGGAATACCTCAGATAACTTTTGGGCTTGTACACCTTGGATAAATGTTGGATAAATGTTGGGCATGTATACCTTGGATAAATGTTGGGCATGTATACCTTGGATAAATGTTGGGCATGTATACCTTGGATAAATGTTGGGTATGTATACCTTGGATAAATGTTGGGTATGTACCTTGGATAAATGTTGGGTATGTATACTTTGGATAAATGTTGGGTGTGTATACCTTGGATAAATGTTGGGTATGTATACCTTGGATAAATGTTGGGCATGTATGCCTTGGATAAATGTTGGGCATGTACACCTTGGATAAGTGGTGGGTATGTATACCTTGGATAAATGTTGGATAAATGTTGGGCATGTATAACTTGGATAAATGTTGGGTATGTACACCTTGGATAAATGTTGGGCGTGTACACCTTGGATAAATGTTGGGCATGTATACCTTGGATAAATGTTGGGTATGTACCCCTTGGATAAATGTTGGGTATATATACCTTGGATAAATGTTGGGTATGTACCGTGGATAAATGTTGGGTATGTATACTTTGGATAAATGTTGGGCATGTACACCTTGGATAAATGTTGGATATGTACACCTTGGATAAATGTTGGGCATGTACACCTTGGATAAATGTTGGGTATGTATACCTTGGATAAATTCGGGGCATAATGAACCATACTCCGGATTACTGTGTACAGTCAGTACAAGTTTACCATTGTGATTCCTTCCCATCCTCTCGTGTAAACCCTGGTTTGATTCGGGGCATGTATTCCAAGTCTCTGGACCTTGCATTTGGAATGAACTTCCTCTTTCGCTTCTTCAGGTCCCCGCGCTCAGTTCTTTCAAGTCTGGCCTTAAAACCCACCTCTTCACAAGATAGCCTCCTTCTCCTACCTCTTCCTTGTCTTCAGTTTCTTCAGTTTTAGAGTTATGCATGCGTGTGAATGACTGGTGTGAAAGCGCTTAGATTTTTCTCTGCACAAGATTCAGCGCTATATGAATACTATCATTATTATTGTTATTAAGTTCAAGTTTCAGTTTCCAGGAGATCTCAAAACGTACGGATCGATCCGTAAACACCACATGTGCTGTTAAGATATCAAAACAAACAAAAACATCCAAACCACAGCTTACAGCGTCTAACAGTTTATCAGTCTGAATTCCATAACCATTTTGTCCATACTCTGGATAAATTTGGAGTCATGTGGTCCATATGCAAAGACCGCCAGAAATGGACAATATTGATGTTGTGTTCTGCCGTGCAGCGCCCACCACGACCAAATAGGGAAAAGTGAGAGTGACAGTGAGAGGCCGGACATTGACTTGTCATTCTCAACCCCCCCCCCCCCTCCTCACACCCACCCACCCCCACTTCCTCCACCATCACCCCCTCTCCAAACTCTCCCGTTCATTTGCGGTATACCTTGGTCGATTCAGAATACGTAGTCCAGCCCACAGAATACCATTCAGATTTCTTTTAATTTAAAAATCGACAACCAAAAAAAAACTGAACATTTACAACTGCGCTTGTAAACCACCCGTACTATCCTTTCATTATATGTGCAGTACATACACATATACTCAACACATCTTTTGTCTTACGGAATAAATATGAAACAGTCTTCTTTTTTTTTTTTACTTTCCCCTGGATTTCTCTATTTGTTTACCGAGAAAAATTGAATAACTCGCCTATGTGCGTGTGTGTATGCGTGTGTGCGCGCGCGCGCGCATGTGTGTGTGCAGTGCGTGCATGTATGAGTATGCACAAGTTTGTCTTTTTTTTTTTATTGATATGCACTTGTATGTATCCAATTTCTACTGTGTATGATTCTCGATTTATGTTCGTACCTTGTTATGTACTATCCCCACCCCCACCCCCACCCCCACCCCCATCCCCCCAGTATTCCTTGTGACCCCAGTACACTTGGTAATAAAGACATATTCTGTTCTATTTTGTGCCAGACTTGTGAACAAACATCCATTTTTGATGCACGAGACCCCCGAAAGCGGAGTATGGTTGCCTACATGGCGGGGTTAAAAACGGTCATGCACGTAAAAGCCCACTCGTGTACATGCAAGTGAACGTGGGAGTTGCAGCCCACGAATGCAGAAGAAGAGGATGCACGAGAAATTAACTTAAACCCCTTCTCCCGATCTGAATATTCACCCGCCCCCTTTATATTCACCAGCAACATAACACAGACGCAGCATTTATCATGAACTGTGCAGAAATTGCGAAAGACCCAGT
>JAAQRG010222592.1:0-10187 GCA_011634625.1 Babylonia areolata | reverse complement strand
AGATAGATAGATGCATGCACTCAAGGCCTGACAAAGCGCGTTGAGTTATGTTGCTGTCACACTCAGGCATCTCCCTAACTAGTAGATGTGGTGGCGTGACAAGGCAAAGCAAGGCAAGGTAAGGCAAGGAGTTTATTTCGTGTGTCCCCTGGGGGCACTGAAACATTACACACGTTCACCATCTACACACTTCCAATGAATACAAAAAGAGTGATGTCAAAAACAAGAAGTAGGCTCATTCGTTCAATCACTTAATATACACATTGACAAGTACTCTTTCACTCATAATACAAACAAACATACAAAAAAAACGGCAAAAAAAAAAAAAAAAAAAAATCAATAACGTGCACGGAAATTGTCCGAACGCGGCGACGCTTCCTTTGAGAAACTGAAACTGAAACTGAATCTGAAACACCGCTCCACCTTCTTCCTTTCCCCTGGTTCAGTCCGGGTTGAAGCCCGTGCAGCAGCTTCGTTGCGCAAGCAAGCAATTAGCAGGGAGTAGGAATCAAGTGCCAGGGTCCTAACATCGGCAGCCCAGCGATGCCCGGCCAATGCGTCTCGGCTCCGAATAGCTTTACTGGCTGCTAAGTGGGAAGAGGTTCGCATTTCACGTTTCAAGTTTGTTATGTGTGTTTGGCTTTTTGCGCTTCCCCTCCCACCCCCCCTGTGTGTGTGTGTGCGTGCGTGAGTGTAAACATGTGTGTGTGTGTGTGTGTGCGTGTGTGTGAGTGTGTGCGCGTATATGTGCGTGCATGCATGCATACATGCGTGTGTGTGTGTGTGTGTGTGTGTGTGTGTGTGTGTGTGTGTGTGTGAACCGGACCCGGCAGACTGACTGATTGATTGATATGAATACTTATACAACGACTATCCTCGGTCGGACACCAAGCTCTAAGCGCTTTACAAACACGGGGTCATTCGCAAAACAGGCTGCCTACTTGGGTAGAGCCGACTGACGGCTGCCACTGGGCACTCATCATTCGTTTACTGTGTCATTCAGTCACATTTCAGGCACGCACACATACACACTGAGACAGACATGTAATATTTACGTGTATGACCGTTTTTGTTTTATTTTCAACCCCGCCATGTAGGCAGTCATACTCCGTTTTCGGGGGTGTGCATGCTGAGTATGTTCTTGTTTCCATAACCCACCGAACGCCGACATGGACTACGGGATCTTTAACGTGCGTATTTGATCCTCTGCGTGCGTGTACACACGAACGGGGTTCAGGCGCTAGCAGGTCTCCACATATGTTGACCTGGCAGATCGTAAAAATCTCCACCCTTTACACACCAGGGGCCGAGGTCTTGTCGGATGCGTACATCAAGACAGTTACGCATCAACTTACGAACGCGGAAAGCCAACGCACGACGTAGTTCCGCAAATGCGTAAATGTGTGGTCATGACACATACTTAGTTGCTCGCGGAGCTACGTCGTGCGTTGTGAAGCGTACGTATGACGTTAAGCTAAAAATAGCTAAAGCGAACGGGAAAAACGTTTCCGCTGCACATCTCGTCCTCTTGCTCTTGCTAACATGGAAGACAAAACTGAAAGCTCAAGACAGAGGACGACAAATTTTACGGAAGAGGAGATTCGTTGTTTGCTGGAGCTTGTTAAAGAACATGCTTCAGCCTTGTTTTGCAAACTGAACAACGCAGTGACGGTTAAAAAAAAGCAACAACTCTGGGAGGATATTGCAAACTGTGTCAATGCCAGAGGGAAAACACACAGGCCGACCCAGAAAGTGAAAAAAAAATGGTCCGATCTTCGACTCAATGCCATCCGTCTCCGCAGCAAACTGAAAAACCCTCCCACGGGTGGCGGTCCTCTTCCTGACATTCCGTGGTGGCACGATGTCGTTTTGGACATTCTGGGGGACGAGACATGTCTTCTAGAAGGAATAAAGCGCAAGTATTCTCTGTCTGTCTGTCTGTCTGTCTCTCTCTGTCTCCCTCTCTCTCTCTCTGAGTGGTATTTGGTGATTCAGGGTAAGAACAGCTATTCAATGTGCA
Source organism: Babylonia areolata (assembly GCA_011634625.1). Classification (NCBI taxonomy): domain Eukaryota; kingdom Metazoa; phylum Mollusca; class Gastropoda; order Neogastropoda; family Buccinidae; genus Babylonia; species Babylonia areolata. The sequence continues at coordinate 8,167 of JAAQRG010222592.1, read as the reverse complement.
TGCTACTAACATGGTAATATTACAAACTCTACATATGTGTTGTTTCTCATGGATTTCTTAGAAATGTAGCCTTTGTACAACTTTGATTCAGAAGACATATTATGTATGTGTGAATTCGTACAACAATATCAAATTAAATGTTGCTGTTTTGTTCACACTGTTCAAACCTGAAATACAAGTCAAATTAGTAAAGAGATCTTTATGTTAATTTATGAACAAATGGAACAAATCACACGGTTGAGACAAGAAAGGCAATAATATAATAAAAGCTAAAACTTAACCAATCTATGGTCTGTTTGATTTCAGAAGGGAAAGAGTCTGATGATCAACAAGTGCTTGCAGACTTTACAGAGATCGGAGTTGTGGAATATGGTATGTTACCTTCATTTGTGAACACATTGCAACCAACAATGATGATTGCGATACTTGATGTGTTGTAGGGTTCTACATGTTTTTATCCCAAACATTTGCACAGTGATACCACAATGGTTTATTTGTTGTGGATTATATTTATCAACGAAATTATACAAAACAGACAGTATAAAGAACAGAAATTCCATTATAACAGTGAACGAGCATGAGAGAACTGAAGACTGAGTTGCACTGCAATGCTAAAAGCACAGTCTGAAGTGTGTCTGTCCCATAATCATGTTGTATGATATCATAATTATATTCAATTAGCATCGACATATTATTGGGAGACTGGGCTTGCCTGAATTTTTTTTTTAATGCAGTCACTCTCTCTCTCTCTCTCTCCCTCCTTCTCTCCCCCTCTCGCTCTCTCCTTCTACGTCTCCCCTCATCCCCATAACTCACAATTACGCTAATATTCTTTTCATCAAAAATTAAATATTTTAAAATTTTTGGGTCCATTTTTGTTTCAGCCCCGAGAAAAGACCTCTCTCTCGATGACAGTCTTCATTTATCAAATGAGGAACATAGGCCTACTTCTGCATCAGTCACGTCAGGTACGTGAATGTCTTATTTATTAGAAATGACATGCGATTTGTTGAACATAAAAGCATGTTTCATAAATCATTGTCATTATGAAGAAAACGGATGATTGTTGTTCAGTAATACAACTGATACTATCCCACTGTTTACTGCCGGTTGTGCCAGATAAAGGGGAAAAGAAAATGTCACCATTATATTGCAATACACAGACTAACCTAGACAAACTAAATCAGCTTGAGCACACCACACAACAGTGGTGTTGTGTGTAGGACAAGTCTGCACACAATGACACTTTTTTGACATAACTCAAAACTTAAACTCTAAATAGAGACCTAGTGGCTCATTTCCCAACACATGTATTTGTTATCGTCAGATGTTGCTGGAGCAGTCTCAGTGGACAGGCCTGCCACACCAACAACTTCCACATCTGCTTGTGCTTCACCATCTGCCACCGCCACAAGTGAGGATCCCAGCGTCGCGCAGATTGAAGATGCTCCTCGCGTTGACCTAAACAGAAAGAACAAAAGACAGTCTGCACACTCTGGACTTCAAAATGTGTTGGCATTGAAAAAAAGAAGAGCAGAGAAAGTTGCCAAAACAGGTACAAATGACCTTGTACATGATCTGACAGGAACAGAAATAGAACGGGTAGAGATAGAAAAAAGCAAACTCAAACTTGAAATAGAAAAAATGGGGATCGAAATTGAGAAAGCAAGAATGGAAAAGGAACTCATCGGACAAAAGATGGCTCTCACAAAATATCTCACGACAAATGCCAAACTAGAACAGGTCAACCTGTTGTATGCAATGAGAAAAACAGAAAGAGAGATGGGATGGCCTCCGGCAGTCATTGAACTTGACATTTCACTTCCCCCTGAGCATTCCAATTAGCTCCCAATTAGTTGTAATTTGCTTGAGGTTTTCAAATGAAAGTAGATTTTCATTACTTTGACACTTATATCAGATTCAGTTCACCTGATGCTTTTTTCCCCTTTAATTGGTGTTAAGTGTATGAAAGTATGAAAGTAGTTTTTCATTTCTTTTGACACTGCCTGTCCGAAAAGATGTAGGTTCACATCATGGTGATTTTCTTGTTATTGTTGTCTGTGCATTGGTCGGTTTGCTTTAAGTTGGCACACTAAAGTAGCTTTTCATTACTTTGACACAGTCTGTTATAACAGAGGTTCCCATCATGGTAAAAATTGATTTTTATTTTGTAAGTGGCTGTTGCTTGACTGTAGTCACTGTTCTTTATGTTTTACTTTGGATGATGTCTATGTCTCGCACAGGTTTTTCCTTCCCCTGTTAATATTCATTTAGTATGAATGAAAAATAATTGTTGACCAAGTTATAATTTCTTAATCTGTGATTGTGTGGTTGTAGACGGTGTATGGAAAAGTATGAAACGCACGCATGCGCGCGAACACACACCACTCACACGCAAAAACCCACCCACCCACACAAACGCCCACACACACACACACACACACACACACACACACATGCACACACACACACACGAGAGGGCTTACAGTGTCCTCAATTGAAGTACTGTTGGACTAGTCGGTTTCTTGCCATTTGTCCAGCCAGCACACGTCGCCGTTCACAGACATGATTGTAGCCTTCTTGGGGTTCTTCGTCATCACCGTCGTCACTCTCTTCATCGTTAGGGTTTTCAGCATTGACAGGTTCAGGTTCAGGTATCCTCCAAAGTGTGGCAATATTGTGTAGAACCACGCAGGCCATTATAATATTGCAAGCTGCTGCAGGATTGTACCTGTAAGCAACACAATTATACAGCAAAGTGAAGAAATTGTATATGATATAGATTATCGTTCAAAGTACTATTCATGGTGGTTGCAAATTAAAATTAAATGGATAGGAAAAATCATTTGGAAACATTCTGCTAATATGCAGGATATGCAATGATGAAACATATCCAGACACTTCTATCATGGGACTACAGACAGGAACACGCAGAAGGAAATTCTAATTTTTACTTTTCAAAATAGCCAAACTGTCTTTCTCCATCTCTCTGTATCTGAGTGTTTGTCTGTCCGTCTCTCTCTCTCTCTCTCTCTCTCTCTCTCTCTGAACATCGCCCCCAACCACCCCTCAACACACACGAACAAAAACAACACACACACAAACACACCACAGAGTGGTAGAAATGACATACCTGAGCTCATCATGGAGACAATGCCACCTTCTTTTCAGCACCCCATTTGTCCGTTCAATGACACTCCGAGTTGAACAGTGAGCAGCATTGTAATTGTGTTGAGCCCTGCCGTCCGGGTTGAGGATTGGAGTCAAGAGCCAAGGGCGAATCATATAGCCACTGTCTCCAAGGAATACACCCTGAAGTGGAGCCTGTGGTCCTTCAAAGTTCCGAAAAAGATTACTTTCACGCAAAATGCGAGAGTCATGCACTGACCCTGGCCAACGCACAATGCAGTTGATGATCACCATATCTGCATTGCAGATGAGCTGCACATTAATTGTGTGGTTGCCGTGGCGGTTGACGTATTCAAATTCGTTGACCACAGGTGCAATGATTGGAATATGTGTACAGTCTATGCAGCCAAGTACATTGGGAAAACGTGCAATCTGGTAGAACCTGTCTTTCATCACATCAGCTTCTCTCTGTGAAACAGGAAGCTTAACAAATTCCCCCAGTCTTCTAGACAACACTGAGGAGAATCGATCAATAACTCTGTCCGTCTGTCAATTTGGAACAAATCCCCAATCACTCGCTGAAATCCCCCTGTTGCCAAAAAACGCAATGCAACTAACACTTGCATCAACGGAGGTAGCGAACCTCCTCTCTGGAGGGGATGCTCCAGCTCATCTCCAAATATGTCGACGAGAGTAACGATGTCTTCCCGTCGAAAACGAAACCTAGCAAACAGGTCCACATCATAAACATCAAAAGGATTGGTACGGTCACGCAGAATCCGTTGACGTCTGAAATTTCGACGCATCAGTAACCTAAAGTATACTCTGTTCGCCATGTTTCTTCCTGACACGTGTTCTACGCATAGGTTTACGCCTGGGGGGGAGCTGTCGTAAAGGAACGTCGAACGTAGCAGCAAATTTTACGTTCCGCACACGCCATGCCCATCCTCTTTAGGGGCAACGTTGTACGTACGGCCTCCGCCAATGCGTAACGTTGCTACGCACCCGACAAGACCTCGGCCCCTGATGTTTATGATGTATCAAAGGTTAAACTATTACATTTCATACATACCAGTGTTCTGATGTTGGTGATGTGTCAAGGGGTTAAACTGTTACACTGTATACATACCACAGTTCTGATGTTGGTGATGTGTGAAAGTGTTAAACTATCACACTGTATACATACCAGTGTTCTGATGTTGGTGATATGTCATAGGGTTAAACTATCACACTGTATACATACCAAAGTTCTGATGTTGGTGATGTATCATAGGGTTAAACTATCACATTGTATACATACCACAGTTCTGATGTTGGTGATATGTCATAGGGTTAAACTATAACACTTATAACACTGTATACATACCACAGTTCTGTTGTTGGTGATGTGTCATAGTGTTAAACTATCATACTGTAAACATACCACAGTTCTGATGTTGGTGATGTCTTAAAGTGTTAAACTATCACACTGTATACATACCAGTGTTCTGATGTTGGTGATGTGTCAAGGAGTTAAACTGTTAAATTGTATACATACCAGTGTTCTGATGTTGGTGATGTGTTAAAGTGTTAAACTATCACACTGTATGCATACCAGTATTCTGATGTTGGTGATGTGTCAAGGAGTTAAACTGTTGTATACATACCAGTGTTCTGATGTTGGTGATGTGTAAAGGGGTTAAACTATCACACTCTATGCATACCAGTGTTCTGATGTTGGTGATATGTCATAGGGTTAAACTATCACATTGTATAGATACCACAGTTCTGATGTTGGTGATATGTCATAGGGTTAAACTATAACACTGTATACATACCACAGTTCTGTTGTTGGTGATGTGTCATTGTGTTAAACTATCATACTGTAAACATACCACAGTTCTGATGTTGGTGATGTGTCATTGTGTTAAACTATCATACTGTAAACATACCACAGTTCTGATGTTGGTGATGTATTAAAGTGTTAAACTATCACACTGTATACTACCAGTGTTCTGATGTTGGTGATGTGTCAAGGAGTTAAACTGTTAAATTGTATACATACCAGTGTTCTGATGTTGGTGATGTGTTAAAGTGTTAAACTATCACACTGTATACATACCACAGTTCTGATGTTGGTGATGTGTCATAGTGTTAAACTATCACACTGTATACATACCACAGTTCTGATGTTGGTGATGTGTTAAAGTGTTCAACTATCACAATGTATACATACCAGTGTTCTGATGTTGGTGATGTGTCAAGGAGTTAAACTGTTAAATTGTATACATACCAGTGTTCTGATGTTGGTGATGTGTAAAGGGGTTAAACTATCACACTCTATGCATACCAGTGTTCTGATGTTGGTGATGTGTCAAGGGGTTAAACTATCACACTGTATACATACCAGTGTTCTGATGTTGGTGATGTGCAAAGGGGTTAAACTATCACACTGTATACATACCAGTGTTCTGATGTTGGTGATGTGTCAAGGGGTTAAACTATCACACTGTATGGATACCAGTATTCTGATGTTGGTGATGTGTCAAGGGGTTAAACTATCACACTGTATACATACCACAGTTCTGATCCTTGTGATGTGTCAATAACTATTACATTGTATTAATGCCAATGTCCTGATATTTATGATGTATCAAAGGTTAAACTATTACATTTCATACATACCACACTTCTGATGTTGATGTGTCATAAGGTTAAACTATAACACTGTATACATACCACAGTTCTGATGTTGGTGATGTGTCATAGGGTTAAACTATCACACTGTATACATACCACAGTTCTGATGTTGGTGATGTGTCATAGTCATGATAGTGTTAAACTATCACACTGTAAACATACCACAGTTCTGATGTTGGTGATGTGTTAAAGTGTTAAACTATCACACTGTATACATACCAGTGTTCTGATGTTGGTGCTGTGTCATAGTGTTAAACTATCACACTGTATACATACCAGTGTTCTGATGTTGGTGATGTGTCAAGGGGTTAAACTATCACACTGTATGCATACCAGTATTCTGATGTTGGTGATGTGTCAAGGGGTTAAACTATCACACTGTATGCATACCAGTATTCTGATGTTATGTCAAGGGGTTAAACTATCACACTGTATATATACCACAGTTCTGATCCTTGCGATGTGTCAATAACTATTACATTGTATTAATGCCAATGTCCTGATGTTTATGATGTATCAAAGGTTAAACTATTACATTTCACACATACCAGTGTTCTGATGTTGGTGATGTGTCGAGGGGTTAAACTGTTACACTGTATACATACCACAGTTCTGATGTTGGTGATGTGTGAAAGTGTTAAACTATCACACTGTATACATAACAGTGTTCTGATGTTGGTGATATGTCATAGGGTTAAACTATCACACTGTATACATACCAAAGTTCTGATGTTGGTGATGTATCATAGGGTTAAACTATCACATTGTATACATACCACAGTTCTGATGTTGGTGATATGTCATAGGGTTAAACTATAACACTTATAACACTGTATACATACCACAGTTCTGTTGTTGGTGATGTGTCATAGTGTTAAACTATCATACTGTAAACATACCACAGTTCTGATGTTGGTGATGTCTTAATGTGTTAAACTATCACACTGTATACATACCAGTGTTCTGATGTTGGTGATGTGTCAAGGAGTTAAACTGTTAAATTGTATACATACCAATGTTCTGGTGTTGGTGATGTGTTAAAGTGTTAAACTATCACACTGTATACATACCACAGTTCTGATGTTGGTGATGTGTCATAGTGTTAAACTATCACACAGTGTACATACCAGTGTTTTGATGTTGGTGATGTGTCAAGGAGTTAAACTGTTAAATTGTATGCATACCAGTGTTCTGATGTTGGTGATGTGTAAAGGGGTTAAACTATCACACTGTATACATACCAGTGTTCTGATGTTGGTGATGTGTCAAGGGGTTAAACTATCACACTGTATACATACCAGTGTTCTGATGTTGGTGATGTGTCAAGGGGTTAAACTATCACACTGTATACATACCAGTGTTCGGATGTTGGTGATGTCCATCTCTTTGAGCCAGTCATTGAGGAGGGGGATACAGAGAGCGAGCAGGTCCATGACTGTGAGGACAATAAAGAAGATGTACAGATTCTCGCTCCTCATCTTCTTGGTTTTAAAACGCCGAAAGTGGTGCAGATGGTAAACCACCCCCATCAGGAAAAGTGCAGGAGGGAAAGCCGTCCACGCGAAATCCCGAAACATCTTTTTAAAACCTCGCCTATCCTCAGGATTTAGATTAAATCCATCGACTGCCTTTCTGCTAATATCAAAGACCTGGTGGGATAGAACCGTCTGGGTTTATTCTTTATTATCCTCTTTAAACGGTGATGTCTGACGTCTCACGAGCCAAAACAAGGCATATGGGTTACATCCACAGAATATAGTTGTGTGCGTCTGTATTATCTGTATGTTATTATCAAGTACTCGTTCTTTTGGGTGAAGTACAGATCAACCAGTTCTGATTTTTGTGTGTGTTCCAAATTAAGAATTGGATATAATCACAAACGTTCTCATTGACAGAAAAAAATATATATGTCGACGTGCTTTTTTTTTTTTTTTTTTTTAATTATTTTTTAATCCGTCTGATTTCTAAAGTAGTCCGCAGAAATCTGTTTCATAATTCGCGTTTTATCTGTTTTGACTGATAGTTTGATTTGCCTATCATGTATGTTTTATGCGTCTGGGTATGTTTGGGACAGTCTATGAAACATTTTATCGATCCTATCCAAATACCAACAGACTTACTGTTATTCTTTAAAAGATTTACTTATAAAACATCACAGTCCTGGAAATCCTTTGAAGTAGCAATGGCAGGGTAGTTGCAATGAAAGATAGGAAGATAAGCACAATGAATCGCGGAATATTATCTCGACATAATTACATCTGCGATCTAAAGATTCAACAGCCAGTTCAGTACCACCAGACTGGATATTATCAGCCTGTTTGGTAATTAGTTAACTCTTAATGAAAGTTATAGGCGAAGT
>JAAQRG010222590.1:0-10120 GCA_011634625.1 Babylonia areolata | reverse complement strand
TCACATCACACCTGACATACGATCACAACACACCTGATATACACACCTGACATACTATCACAACACACCTGACATACACACATGACACACCATCAGAACAAACCTGACATACCATCACAACACACCTGATATACGCACCTGACATACTATCACAACACACCTGACATAGACACGTGACATACTATCACAACACACCTGACATACCATCACAACACACCTGACATACACACCTGACATACTATCACAACACCTCACATACAGACCTGACATACCATCAGAACACACCTGATATACACACCTGACATACCATCACAACACACCTGACATACTATCAGAACACACCTGACATACCATCAGAACACACCTGACATACCAAGACATCACACCTGAAATACCACCGCAATACACCCAGCATACCATCACAACACACCTGACATACCATGACAACACACCTGACATACACACCTGACATACCATCACAATACACCTGACATACCATCACGACACACCAGACATACACACCTGACATACCATCACAACACACCTGATATACACACCTGACATACCATCACAAAACACCTGACATACACACCTGACATACCATCACAAAAACCCCTGATACACACACCTGATATACCATCACAACACACCGGACATCCACACCTGACATACTATCACAACACACCTGACATACACACCTGACATACTATCACAACACACCTGACATACACACCTGACATACCATCACATCACACCTGACTTACTATCACAACACACCTGACATACACACCTCACATACTATCAGAACACACCTAACATACCATCACAACACACCTGACATCCACACATGACATACGATCACAACACACCTGATATACACACCTGACATACTATCACAACACACCTGACATAAACACATGACACCTGACATACTATCACAACACACATGTACACAACACACCTGGCATACCATCACAACACACCTGACATGCCATCACAACACACCTGACATACACACCTAACATACTATCACAACACACCTGACATACACACCTGACATACCATCACAACACACCTGACATACGCACCTGACATACTATCACAAAACACCTGATATAGACACCTGACATACTATCACAACACACCTGACATACACACCTGACATACCATCACAATACACCTGACATACCATCACAACACACCTGACATACGCACCTGACATAATATAACAACACCTCACATACACACCTGACATACCATCACAACACCTCACATACACAACTGACATACTATCACAATACACCTGACATACCGCCACAACACACCCAACATACCATCACAACACACATGTACACATCACACCTGACACACCACCACAACACACCTGACACACCACCACAACACACCTGACATACCATCAGAACACACCTGACATACCATCACAATACACCTGACATACCATCACGACACACCAGACATACACACCTGACATACTATCACAACACCTAACATTCACACCTGACATACTATCACAACACACCTGATATACACGATATACACACCTGACATACCATCACAAAATACCTGATATACACACCTGACATAACATCACAACACACCTGACATACACACCTGACATACTATCACAACACACCTGACATACACACCTAACATACCATCACAACACACCTGACATACACACCTGACATACTATCAGAACACACCTGATATACACACCTGACATACCATCACAACACACCTGACATACACACCTGACATACTATCACAACACTCCTGACATACACACCTGACATATCATCACAACACACCTGACATACCATCGCAACACATCTGACATACACACCTGTCATACCATCACAACACACCTGACATACCATCAGGACACACCAGACATACACACCTGACATACTATCACAACACACCTAACATACACACTTGACATACTATCACAACACACCTGATATACACACCTGACATACCATCACAACACACCTGATATACACATCTGACATACCATCACAACACACCTGACATACACACCTGACATACTATCACAGCACACCTGACATGCACACCTGACATACCATCACAACACACCTGACATGCACACCTGACATGCCATCACAACACACCTGACATACCGTCACAACAAACCTGACGTACCATCAGAACACACCTGACATACACACCTGACATACTATAATAACACACCTGACATACCATCACAACACAACTGACATACCATCACAACACACCTGACATACTAACCTGAAATACTATTACAACACACCTGACATACAGACCTGACATACTATCACAACACACCTGATATACACACCTGACACACCATCACAACACACCTGACATACACACCTGACATACTATAAAAACACACCTGATATACACACCTGACATACAATCAGAACACACCTGACATACACACATGACATATCATCACCATCAGAACACACCTGACATACCAACACATCACACCTGACATACCACCACAATACACTCAACATACCATCAAAACACACCTGACATACCATGACAACACACCTGACATACCATCTCAACACAGCTGACATACACACCTGACATACTATCACAACACACCTGACATACACACCTGACATACCATCACAACACACCTCACATACACACCTGACATACTAACACAAAACACCTGACATACATACCTGACATACTATCACAACACACCTGACATGCTATCGCAATACACCTGATATACACACCTGGCATACCATCAGAACACATAGGACATACCATCAGAACACACCCGACATACCATCACAATACACATGTACACAACACACCTGACACACCACCTCAACACACCTGACATACCACCACAACACACCTGACATACCATCACAACACACCTGATATACCATCACAACACACCTGACATACCATCACAACATACCTGACTTACCATCACAACACACCTGAGATACACACCTGACATACCATCACAACACACCTGACATACCATCACAACACACGTGACATGCACACCTAAAATACTATCACAACACATCTGATATACACACCTGACATACCATCACAACACACCTGATATAGACACTTGACATACTAACGCAACACACCTGACATACACACCTGACATACTATCACAACACACCCGACATACACACCTGACGTACCATCACAACACACCTGACATACCATCACAACACACCCGACATACCATCACAACACACATTTACACAACTACACACCTGACATACCATCATAACACACCTGACATACCACCAAAACACACACGACATACCATGAGATACACACCTGACATGCACACCTGACATACTATCACAACACACCTGATATACACACCTGACATACCATCACAACACACAGGACATCCACACCTGACATACGATCACAACACACCTGATATACACACCCGACATACTATCACAACACACCTGACATACACACCTGACATGCCATCACATCACGCCTGACATACTATCACAACACACCTGACATACCATCACAACACACCTGACATAGACACCCGAGATAGTATCACAACAAACCTGACATACCATCATAACACACCTGACATACCACCAAAACACACACGACATACCATGAGATACACACCTGACATGCACACCTGACATACCATCACAACACACCTGATATACACACCTGACATACCATCAGAACACACCCGATATACCATCACAACACAGATGTACACAACACACCTGACACACCACCACAACACACCTGACACTCCACCACAACACTCCTGACATACCATCAGAACACAACCGATATACCATCACAACCCAGATGTACACAACTCACCTGACACACCACCACAACACACCTGACACACCACCACAACACACCTGGCATACCATCAGAACACACCCGATATACCATCACAACACAGATGTACACAACACACCTGACATACCATCACAACACACCTGATATACACACCTGGCATACTATCACAACACATCTGACATACACACATGACATACCATCACAGCACACCTTACATACTATCACAACACACCTGATGTACACACCTGACATACCAACAGAATACACCCGACATACCATCAGAACACACCTGATATACACACCTGACATACTATCACAACACATCTGGCATACACACATGACATACCATCACAACACACCTGACATACCATCACAACACACATGTACACTACACACCTGACACACCACCAGAACACACCTGACACACCACCACAACACACCTGACATACCATCACAACACACCTGATATACACACCTGACATACTATCACAACACATCTGACATACACACATGACATAACATCACAACACACCTGACATACTATCACAACGCACCTGATATACACACCTGTCATACCAACAGAACTCACTCGACATACCATAACAACACACATGTACACAACACACCTGACATACTATCACAACACACCTGATATACACACCTGACATACCAACAGAACACACCCGACATACCATCACAACACACCCGACATACCGTCACAACACACATGTATACAACACACCTGACACACCACCACAACACACCTGACATACCAGCAGAACACACCTGACATACCACCACAATACACCCAGCATACCATCACAATACACCTGACATACCATCACAACACACCTGACATATCATCACAACACACCTGACATACACACCTGACATACTATCACAACACACCTGACATACACACTTGACATACCATCACAAGACACCGGACATACACAGCTGACATACTATCACAACACACCTGACATACCTGACATACCATCACAACACACCTGACATACCATCACAACACACCTGACATAAACACCTGACATACTATCACAACACACCTGACATACTATCACAACACACCTGATATACGCACCTGACATACTATCACAACACACCTGACATACCATCACAACACACCTGACATATCATCACAACACACCTGACCTACCATCACAACACACCTGACATACACACCTGACATACCATCACAACACACCCGACATACCATCACAATACACCTGCCATACACACCTAAAATACCATCAGAACACACCTGACATACTATCACAACACACATGTACACAACACACCTGGCATATCATCACAACACACCTGACATGCCATCACAACACACCTGACATACACACCTAACATACTATCACAACACACCTGATATACACACCTGACATACCATCACAACACACCTGATATACACACCTGACATACTAACGCAACACACATGACATACACACCTGACATACCATCACAACACACCCGACATACCATCACAACACACCTGCCATACACACCTGAAATACCATCACAACGCACCTGACATACCATCACAACACACATGTACACATCACACCTGACATACTATCACAACACACCTGTCTTGCAACACACCTGACATACCATCACAACACACATGTACACAACACACCTGACATACTATCACAACAACCATGTACACAACACACCTGACCTACCATCACAACACACATGTACACAACACACATGACATACTATCACAACACACATGTACACAACACACATGACATACTATCACAACACACATGTATACAACACACCTGACCTACCATCACATTTTCCGATCACAAAGAAGAGCAAGACGATGCCCCTTAAATGGATGAGTGACAGACATAACATGAATGAATTTGAATCATATGCTTGCTGGATTAAAAAGAAGAAGATGAAGATAAGAAGAGAAAAATGAAACAACATCCCCCGATACCGGGGGGAGGTCTGATTGAGGAAGTGGGGTGGATGTTTGGTGAAGCGTGACCGTCACAGCTTTGTTGACAGAGGTTAAAGGCTGTTAGTCTGAACACGGCGGACTCCGATGATGACTTCACTGAATATTTTATCACATGGCTTCTCTTCCTGTCCAACTCCCCAGTCTCTCCATCTCGCCGCTGTCGCACTCTGCTCAGAGTGTTGCACGATTCTGAATTAGCGAAAAGCAGTGTGTCTAACAAACCAATTCATTTGTTTGCCTTCTGGCACTCTTTCTTTGAAGGGACAGAGTAACGAATTTTCAGAGTAAAAGACGAACTAGATCGCCATCTGAGCCGACGTGCTCCACAACCAACCAGGCTGCACTAACTGAAGACAAAGAGTCGAGGGTGAATGCAACACTTTGGAGCGTCTCCCTTCTTAATCCAGTTGGAGACGGGGATGTTCGAGGCAAAGAGCATGCTCACATTGAATCGGGAGTGCAAATTTCAGTTTGTGTGCTAATGACAAGACACTGACCAGCCTGCACTGGCAGCGGGGAGGGGGAGGGGGGGGGGGGACAAGGACTGTGCTTGATGCCTGGTGATCTTCGGATAACTACGATAGTGAAATGATATTCGTTCGACTTCCAGAATACTGCACACTGCAAGATCCTGGCATGACTGACCATAGTGTCAATGTTTTGGTCAGAGCGACGTGTCAGTAGTATTGCGTCATTTTGATACAAACATAGGTATATGAACTGTCATCTTGTACAATACTTACATAGCGCCTATCCTCGGTGTGAGACCAAGCTCTAAACGCTTTTCAAACACGGTGTCATTTGCACAACAGACTGCCTACGTGGGTATAACCAACTGACAACTGCTATTGTGCGCTCATCATTCATTTCCTGTGTCACTAAATCAAGTTTTAACTTGCACAAACACACGCATACATACATGTGACACTTTACGTGTATGTCTGTTCTATTTATTTACCCTGCCATGTAGGCAGCCATACTCCGTTTTTATGGGGTGTGCATGCTGGGTATGTCCTTGTTTCCACAACCTACCGAACGCTGACATGGTCTACATGATCTACAACGTGCGTATTTGATCTTCTGGGTGTGTACACACACGAAGGGGGTCCAGGCACTAACCTGCACATATGTTGACCTGGGAGATAGGAAAAATCTCCACCCTTTACCCACCAGGCGCCGTTACCGAGATTCGAACCCAGAACCCTCAGATTGAAAGTCCAACGCTTTAACTACTCGGCTATTGTGCCCGTCAGTGAGAGGATCTTAAAGACGTCTGGTAAATTTAATTGTTAGAACTATTAGGTACTTTCTCTCATTATAATAATCAGTAAAGAGGTAGTATTCCTGCAGCTCTATACGACCGTAATGTGTTCGTATGAAACTTTATGGCTATACTATCTAGGCTTTGCAATTTTTTAAGGAAAGCATTCGGAGCAGAGAAAAATACCTCCTGTCCATACGTCAATCTAGATCTTACCAGTGCAGTAGCGAGATGAATAAGTGTTTTTGAATCTTGACCCCAAGGCTGTTTACTGACGATTTTAAGAAAATCTAAGCTTTTCAATGCTCTTGATATATTTTCTAGATGTTCCTTCCAATTAAATTTGGAGTAAAATAAACCACAAGGAATTTGACTTAAGATTTGTAGATGAGTTCTTTTCCAGCAAGATGAAAAGTTGGTAATTTTTTGTTTTGTTTCTTTGGTGGGGGCGGGAGGGGCAGGGGCCGGTGGGGCGAGGGGGTCGGACGTGGGCCGGGGGAGGGGGGGGGACGCACCATCATTAAAAAGTATCATGTGTGTCTTTTCAGTTGAAAACTGTAATCCATTATCTTTCATATAAACGTTTAATTTGTCAAGTTCATGATTGATATAAATTGTTAATGTGATTGATATAACGCAAGCCTGTTTTCTTTCGCAAAGTTACGTTCAACCAAACTGCTATATCATCAGTGTATTGGGCGAGATTTATTGATTTAGACAAATATTTTTGCAAATCATATAACATTATGTTGAACAAAAGTGGAGAAATTATAGATCCTTGCGGAATACCCATGTTAATTGATCTTGAAAACGACAATGATTGCCCAACTTTAGTGATGATGCTTCTTTCTGTCAAAAGATATTTTATATACCTGTAGACATTGCCACTTAACCCAATGTTCTTTAGCTTAAACAGTAATCTGGCATGCCGAATGCCGTCATAAGCTTTTTGTATATCAAAGAACCGTCGTGTCCAAAACACTCTTTCTCTTTGAAAACTGTTGTTTTATGTTTCAGTGTTGTTAGTTTTACTAGGTAATCTACTTCCCTGAATCAGTTTACTAGAGAAACTATAGGAAATTGCGTAATATTGCCTGCTTTGAAAATGTCATGTAATGGGGGTAACCATGTGAAGAAACTGACTTTATCAAAATGAAGCCATAATCGGCAAATCGGTATCAAGTCCGTAATTTATAGGTATATATACATACTCAGATGGCATGTCACAAAACACAAACCTCGCCAGTGATTCGGGATCTTTTTATGGACGATTTTCGTGGACACAACTATATCTACAACTTGCTACAGCTATTTTTGCCACAAAGTCTTTGGACAGTCGTGTCACATACCGCGGCCGCAGCGCGCGCGCGCGCACACACACACACACACACGCACACACTGGCGCGCGCGCGCGCACACACACACACACACACACACACACACACACACACACACACACATAAATATATATAGAGAGAGAGGGGAAGGCAAAGGATGTGAAGGACAAGACATGAAAGACTACTGCAGCAATCTGTAAATAATTGAAAAGACGCAAAGAAACTCTCAACAATCTCTTTGCTGCAATCCACAGATTCAAAACCCGCTACCTTGCAGCTCTCGTCGCTCAGCTGATGAATATTCATACACCAGCGTCGTCCTCAAGCCCACTTGCCTCGTTCTGACCGCTGCGCGCAAATGAGCCCACAATAAGACCTTTTGTTTCTGCCAAACATTTCTGTGAATATTTCATCACACCTTGCGCCAGTGTCTGTGCCAGTGTGCTGGATGGTATAGAAACCTGGGCACGGAGGTCAGGGTAATAGCGTGCTGGGTGTCTGCTTTTCTAAAGGCGCGGGACGTTCTTTGATTTGTTCACGCCATTGTTAACCGTCAAGTTTTTAACGGAGGTTGGCTCTCTTGGGATTCTTCCTGGTAAATGCTTGCTTCCATCCTAATTTCAAATTCACACAGAAACAAACAAACACACACACACACACACACACACACACACACACACACACACACACACACACACACACACACAGATGATGTTCGGTTTGATCACAAACACTGTAATACCTGATGGATTTCATGGTGCAGGTATCTGTGGTTTTATGGTGAGAATAGTGACACTGATTCCGAAGTCGAGAATACCTGAACGCCAGCTAAAAAGCCAAAAACTGCTGTTTCAAAGATGATTGAGAAAGAGTACCTCTTTAACCGACCTCTTCGCCAGTACGCCTGCACATCTTCCACTGACACAGCCCTCCACCCCCACCCCATTAAAACCGAGTCGCTTTGGAAGCATGCAATAATGTTCACCTAGAAACCACACGATAAGAACCATAAAGAATCGCGTGTTTAGAATGTGCAGGATATAGGTGCAAAAACTGTGCGAAACTGAACTCGTTTTTCGGGAACAAAAACCGGTTTTATGATTACAAGCCCCTAATGTGCTACATACTGAACTGTTTCATCTGGTTTGCAAGAATTTTTTTCTAAAAAAAAGAAGAAAAAAAAAAAGGCTGTTAGACAACTGGTCATATCCACAGCCTCATATTTACATTTCTGTTGAGATGACTCAATTCCATTGGCACTAAAAAAAATTACTATGGCCACACTGTGATCCAACATCGGGCAACAGAGATATTTGTACGGCTAATCTCCACACCATTTTCTCACTATGGTAGAAAGAAAAACTATTGCAGGAGGGCCGGGAGGAGGGTGAGTGGGAGGAGGGTGACTAGGAGGAGGGTGAGGAGGGTGACTGGGAGGAGGGTGACTAGGAGGAGGGTGAGGAGGGTGACTGGGAGGAGGGTGACTAGGAGGAGGGTGACTGGGAGGAGGGTAAGGAGGGTGACTAGGAGGAGGGTGACTGGGAGGAGGGTAAGGAGGGTGACTGGGAGGAGGGTGACTGGGAGGAGGGTGACTGGGAGGAGGGTGAGGAGGGTGACTGGGAGGAGGGTGACTAGGAGGAGGGTGAG